>SSNS01000389.1:0-24855 GCA_006937985.1 Aphyosemion australe
TGTGTGTTACTGTTGACTTTTATACCGCACCCCAACCACGCTCTCCAGCGTAACGGCGTGGCCGCCGCCATATTGGACGGGTCTCCTCACTGTCCAAACGTGATTATTTAGTGAGCAACTGTGGACATTTTTTCTTCACACTCACACACTCACACACACCTACACGCACGATCACACACATACACACACACGCTCGCGCACGCACGCACACACACACGCGCACACACACGCACACCGTGCGTCTGTCATTCTGCTTGTCTGGGAAATGCTGGTACAGGATGTCGACCTCTAGATGGCGCTGCCGTGCGAGTTGAGATCGTGGGGTCGCTTCGACCCCACTCCGCCTCCATTGTCACAAAAACGTGGGGGTCACACAAGGGTTAATTTGTACTGTACATATTTTTTACACATTTGAAAATACACAAGATTATAGCCAGGACCAGAGCTTAATTTGACCCGGATCTTGCCTGAACAGGATCCGGGAACTGTCTTATTTTGAAGGGACGCGTTCCGGTAATTGTCTGCTAGGATCCGTTAACTCGCGCTGCTACCTCATAATTAAAATGGGTAAATGAGGACGCTGTTTTGGGCAGGGACTTACGGGTGAGTGGTTTATTTGTCCAATCTCATACCTAGGGCTGGGACGATAATCAATAAGTCAATATATCGTACATAGATGGAAATGAACTCAATAATTTTTCCAGCCTCAATATATCGCCATGTGCCTGTGTGTATATGTTTTCCTTGTCTCTGGCCTCCAAAGACGCTGGATGAAAAGAGCGTTCAAGTGCAGTTAGGTTGTTGACACTGGATAGGCCATTGTATTTATTGTCTTGGAGAGACAGGGTCATTTTAAAGGATGTACTTGCATTATTATGATATATTAACATTACATAAGTGGTTATTTTGGTCTCGATAATGTCGACAATAATATCGTTTATCGTCAATAATTTGTTGGACAATATATCGTCCAGCAAAATTTGTTATCGTCCCAGGCCTACTCATACCTAAACTTTTCGCTTTTCGGCAAAATCGCCGTTTTTAAGCCAACTAAACTGTTCTGGTTTCAGCAGTAAATAAAGGAAGGAGGGGATTCATATTGTTCACAAACGATCTTTGTTTTAGTGTGTCGTCATTTGACCAATCACAGTCGCTGAAACAGACGCTTTGGCAGCGTCGCACCCGCACGGCGCTCACGAGCAGCGGCTTTGAGCTTAAAGTTTGTCAAATCTAACAAAATCACTACTAAATAACACGGTTTTCTGTCGAGGACTGTAGCAGATTTACCTCCTTTCAGCCTTTAGAGATTTCCCCCCGAGGCTCGTCATGTTTTTTTTCAAGTCAAGTTCGGAGTTTAACATAACCACCGCCAGTATTTAACTCCGTTAAAACCAGTAGCTGTATAAATGAAAGGTTACAACCTAACATTAACAACATAAATACTTTTTTCTGATGAGAAATGGCCACCAGCATGCTGCAGCCTCACTCATGTAAAAGTCATCCTAATATAATTGATCTGGGCAGCGGAAGATTTAAGGAAGCTGGAGTACAAACACGTGATGAGATCATTTCATAATGTTGTAACATTTCTGCAGCACTAAAGCAGAGTTGTAACATTCTGACCTTAGCAGTGGTTTATTAAAGTATTCAAACAGCTGAGATAAAGCTGCATCTCCCTGCAGCTCCAGCTCTTCCTAAACGTTTAATCAGAACCAACTCATCAGAGCAGCTAGCCTGGCAAGCCATCATATATGTGAATATACATATATATATCTGCAAAGCAAGAATTTGGTCTAGTTCACTAGGCTACAGAGCAGCATGAACACAGCAATAACCTCCTAAGAACTCTGGAATATTTTCAGATTTTTACCTGTTTGGTGTTCTGTGAGTTAGTGTCACAGTAATTCTTAATTATATGATGATCCCTAATCATTTCCTGATCATTTTTGTCAGGCACATTTTTTCTTTTTTTCTGAGCAGAGGGACTGTCTAAACCTCATGGTAGGAAATGGTTTGCATTTTGCAAAAAAAAATCACATTGATGATTTTTGTAAGTATTCCAACAAATTACTGTAGCAATAAAAGGTATGTAAATGTCAGAGGTCCCTACAAAACCCACTGATGCAACTCTGCAGCATGCGAGGACCTTGTGAGAAATTTGTGTAAACTTTGGGAATGTGGGCACAATTATAAGTTATTCGTCAAAACCTCCATGAATCTTGAGCCGGCGAACCCCCCCCCCCCCAGCGCGATCCGACATCAGTTTTGTCCGTAGTCGACTCTGGTCTGACATCACTACTTTTGTTCCGGCAAGTGTTGTCCACTCTGGAGTTCAACTGTCACTGGATAATCCCAGTGACAATTTAACTACAGAGTGGACAACACTATGGACCTGCATTGTCAAACTGACCCTAACTGTTGACTGACACTTGTCTCACAATCCTTACATGTGTCATTGTACGTGGCGTTTACAATAAAGGAGCTGATACTGTTATGTTTACAAACATGTTTATTTTTACAAGCAAAATGAACACTCTGAACAATTAGAATAGAAATGTAAAACACACACCAGTAACTTCAATCAAGGTCATCACTGTCAAAAACGTCCAAAAAATCCAATTAACCAAAAAACCTTCAAGTGTGAAGTGTTAAAAATGAAAAAAAAAAGTGCATGACATGTATATGAAAAAAAAGACTACTTCTGATTTTTTGAGGAAGCCTGAAACAGCTTCTTTTTGGCGCGCATCAACATCCCTCTTGTCGTCGGCTGTTGGAGGGGACTCAACACCACTTTGGCCTGCTGTGACCTCAGTGACTTAGGGGACAACAGAAGAGACGATGAGTTATTTGAAATAAGAATCAAGGTGAGTCTTCAGATATATATAAAAAAAACCTACCAGAATTTGAGACCCCCCTGTGTTTTTATGTTTGAGGCTCCTCCGCACCCTGTCCAGTCTGGCCGCCGTCCTGTGGTGAGACCCTTGATGGCCCGGACCCTGGAGAGTCGCTGTCTCCCCTCTCCTGTTATTAATGAGGCAAGAGCAAATATTACATCACCAAAAATACACACTATGATGTCACAGAGATGAGGGGTGTACGAATGAACTTACAATGGCAACCTCTTCCTCCCGCTGCTCTTCGGCACTGGACGTAGCCCCTGCGGGGGGTTGGGTTTCTCCCGCGGGCTCCTTACGACCCCGAGCAGCATCGGCGGCTTGTCCCACCTGTTGTTGAACAGCAGCATCATTACATCATTGAACAGATACACTACAATGTCACAGAGACATTGGGTGAATGAATGCAATTGCCGTGTCCAAGTCTACTTCCTCGTCCTCGTTCGTCAGAATACCTTCTTGTTTTCTTTTCCTCCTGTGCTGCTCTTTCCTGAATTCCTCTATTTCCTCCTCCAGCACGGAGCTGCCACTTTCCTGATAACTGACGTGGCCGTCACTGTCTTCCGTGCTGGAGGTGCCTGTGAAGTCCTCCGGTTCTGATTGTGGTTCATCACGCTTCCTTTTGGAGGACTGGGAGGATGTGTGAGCCGGGTCTGAAGGGGAGTCGGTAGACGAGGACAGGTTCTCAAAGATCATCCTCATCTCCTTGCCGCCCTTGGCGTCCAAATTCATGGCATAAAAGGCGTCCGCCATCCTGATGTCATGGCACATAGCTGTTGACACCTTCTGGCGGACGTCTGAATCCAAACGCCTCTTTGCCTGAAGAAATAGCACAGCACAGAAGTATGACATGACTAATTTGACCGTGTCGTCAACGCAGCTGACATTTACTCGTCATCTCTTCAGCCTTTTTGATATGAACTATGACAATTTTCAGGTAATGACAAATTTGACAACTTGAGCGCACACAGATGACTGGTTTTTGAATGATTGACACGCCAGAAATAACTCACGTGAGTGGCGATGGCTGTACGAATATCTGTGAAGGTGGGATGACCAGGGAGCCCCATCTCTTTCCACGCCAGCTGCATATGCTTAACGAGGCTCTTCGACGGAGCCTTTGCCTTGCTGCAGAAGAAGTTGTTTGTTTTTGGCTTCATTCTGGCCCGGAGCTCCACCCACTTCTCAAGCCACAGAAATTCTACCTCGCTCAAGAAGATCTGTGCGAATCCGTATGACCGGTTGGTCTTGTGCTCAGCAACCTGAAAGACAGTGAAAGATGTGTGTGATTGTTGAAATGAACAAACCCTAATCATAGGATTTCTACTGTACTCACGTTTATAAGGAATCCACCGTGTTCCTCGACCGCTTCCTCCCTGGCCTTCTTGACCTCATTCACTGTCAGGTTGACAAACACACCTGTACGGTGTCTGTACAGGGAGGCCAGGAATGCTGTGAGGTATCCGTAGAAGCGATACATCAGGTGCTGGTCGTTGTTGGTCTCCAGCTCGGCTGTGAAGATCAAAGAATTTTGTTTTGTGGTTCAGCTTGGCAGAACATATCATCACTCCATCCATATATCCATTGATTCTTACCTAGCAGCTCAGGAATCATGGCACTGGCCATGGCCCTGCAGTGTGTCAGTGGACATTATCCTCTTTGCCTTAGATTCCTTCACCTTTACCCGATGAAGGCTCACGTCTTTCTGAGTGTTGGATATGCACCTCTTCAATGTGCGGACCAACCCGATCAGCTGAACCTTGCCCAGCCGGCTCAGTTTAGGGGGTGTCTCCTTGAAGTACTGGATGAATGCCAGGACATTCCGGAGGAGACGGGTGTACCACCTTAAAATGAAAACAGTAAAACAGATTAAAATTTGTTTTTGACTTCTGTGACAAGTGGGTTACGGCTTGTATGGCAAACACGTGCTTACTGGATGATGACTGGTGTGTTGTTAATGAACAGCCACTCGTGTAGATTTGGCTGTCCCCCGGCCATGTACTCAAGAAACACTTTCACCCTCATGGTGGTGGACAGGGCATTCTCCTGACTTTTGCTGGCTGGATTGGGGCCTTCCAGGTACCGCCTGTACATGGCCATGTACTGGACTGTTGAGACACATTGACATGAAATTGGATGCATGCATCAACCTTTTAGACAACAGGAAATCTATAGAAAGCATTCACATCACAACTTACTGATAGAGTCGGGGAAGACCTTAACCCCTTTGGGTGTGCGACGCAAGGCTGATTTCTTCCTCTGGCCTGGCGGGGGCGTTGTGGCGGTCATGGTGCTCGGGGCTGGATGGGAGCTCGGGACAGCTGGGGTGCTCTGGACAGCTGGGGTGCTCGTGGCGGCTGGGGGGCTCGGAGCTGGTTGTTTTTTCTTGCCTTTTCCTCTGTAGCCTCTGCAGAGCGGGACTGGGATGAGGGCGGCATGAATGGACTTTCCACATCCTCTGGAAGCTATAAGGAGAGCTCCTGGTGGCCGAGCGTGGAGTGGCTGGCTGCGGTTGACTCTCCTTCTGTGGCGTTTCTTCACATTGTAGCGAAATGTTCTATTAAAAGACATTTATTTTTGAGTGTTAAAAAATTTCACAAGGACTTAGTCGGAGATGCAGCTTCTCCTGGCTGCTGCATGTGGAATGCAGGACCCCTGTGAAGCTTAATAGTTTGAAGCAGGATAAAGAGCAGTTTGACAATTCAGGTACATACTGTTGTCCAGTATGGACTGCCCGTGTCACTGGGCTTCATTGGATACCACAGTGACATTTGATGGACAGAAATGTAGGACAAATCTCAATGTTTACAAAGATATGTTTAAAACTCACCATGCCAGTTTCGGCTTGGATGCGCTTCAGGCGACGCAACACAACCCGGTGAGTAAGGCGCATGTAAACAATCTCTGCTCGGAGTTTCAGTAACATAAGGAGGAGCTTGGCCATGTAGAGCCCTGTATGTTATAGTAAGGATCCTAAATTGAATTCTAAAGTTAAGAGACATCAGAATAGGAGTGATGTGAGCTCTTCTGTTTGCTCCAGTTAGGAGCCTCGCTGCAGAGTTCTGGACCAACTGAAGGCGGTCAAGGGCTTTTTTGTTAAAACATGTGAAAAGTGTGTTACAGTAATCTAGACGGGAGGAGATAAAGGCATGGATAACCATTTCAAGTTCATGTTTTGACACCAACCTTCGCAGTTTGGAGATATTTCTCAAATGATAAAAACAGTTTCTGACCAGCGTTTTTGAGTGGCCTTCAAGAGACATTGATTGGTCAAAGACAACACCCAAATTTCTCAAGTTTGACTTGACAGCAGAAGCTAAATGACCAAGTTGTTGACTAATCAGAGGAGCCATGCTCTCAGGGGCAATGATCAGACATTCAGTCTTTTCAGAGTTTAACTGAAGGAAGTTATCTTCTAGCCAGCTAGTGATCACTGATAGACACTCTAGTAGTTCAGCCAGTTTATAGAACTCAGAATCCTTAAAGGAGCAGTACAGCTGAATGTCATCTGCATATAGGTGATAAGAGACATTTTGAAAAGCATCAATTATCTGTCCAAGAGGGTGTATATATAATAAAAACAGGAGTGGACCTAAAACAGAGCCTTGGGGTACCCAACAGAACAGGTTTGTGGAATCTGACATGATTTGGTTTATACAGACACTGAAACTTCTGTTAGAAAGGTACGATCTGAACCAGTCTAGAACAGTTCCAGAGATTCCCAACGAGTCATAAAGTCTGTTAATTAAGGTTCTGTGATCAACAGTGTCAAAAGCTGCAGAAAGATCCAACAACACTAAGACTGTAAATTCCCCGTTGTCTGCAGCCATCATGATGTCACTGGAAACTTTAAGCAAAGCTGTTTCTGTTGAGTGATTTTTACGAAAACCAGATTGGAATTTATCAAAGTTGTTGTGAATTTCCAGAAAAGTAATCAGTTGATCGGCCACGACTTTTTCTAAGATTTTAGAGATAAAGGGCAATTTAGAAATGGGTCTGTAATTATTAGGCTGAGAGGAGTCCAAACTGGGTTTTTTCAGGATCGGTTCAACAACAGCATGTTTGAAAACAGAAGGTACAGAGCCAGATTGGAGAGATAGATTAATAAAATCCACAATGCATGGGCCAATTTGGTCAAAGACCTTAAGAAGCAAAGTGGTTGGGAGAAAATCAACAGGGCAGGAAGTTGGTTTCATGTTTTTCTGAATGAGACAGATGTCCTGGAGATTTACAGGAGTAAAGAAGGACCATGATTGGGAGGGAGGTGGCTGGATGGGAGAATGGGAAGAGGATGGGGGTGAAAAACTTGCCCTGATATTTCTGATTTTATTCTCAAAGAATGCAAGAAAGTTGTTACAGTCAGACCTTGAGAATACAGGCATGTGAGGGGCGTGAGGTGAAACAATCTGGTTTATGGTGTCGAACAAGACTTTAGAATTATTTTTGTTTGAGGAAATCAGCTGAGCAAAGTAAGCGGCCCTGGAGTTGTCACAAATGTCAGTCCAATGGCCCGCCGTGACACTGACAAAAGCCCAACCATTGACATCATGCCCACTTCGGTGACGATCCAGTTACTTTGTATGGGTGACACGCTGACATTTTCCCGACGTGCCCTAGCCCACTTACCAAAGATCCCCGTGAACCAGTCGTCCAGTGGGTTGTTGATTTCCGAGTGTTCATGCATGCTAAAGCTAAGAATATAAAGTATTAGTAAAAAATATATATGTTTTTTTTTTAATATGATATAGTGGGAATGGAATGTGTTGGAATAATGTTACTATAGAGAATTACTGATGTATGTAGCTGAAGTGTGATGAGGGTGTGTGTGGTTAGTGAGTTATGTGTGAGGTTGTGCGTGTGGTTAACTGTGTGTGTTATGTGAAGTGTGGAATGTGTAATGAAAGTGTAAAAGGTGTAAATGTGTGTAAAAGTCCCTTCAGGCAGTTCTTCTGTTAAAGTTGGTCCCTTATACAGGCGACATGTTGTTCTTTGTAATCTGCCAGATGAGCTTCTGCAAGATGAGTTGTGGATAAATCCTCTTGCTCTTCAGTCACCTCCTGGTGAGCTTGTAACTACAGGTGGGTGGCCAGGGCAACCTAAAGTTTTTACCCCTCAAAACCACCTTCTTCGGAGCAGGGTAGCCGAGAAGAAACTGCCGTTCCTTCTCTAAGAATCACCACCAATGGTACCAGGTCGACCCCTTGGATTTCAGCTGCACGGCGTGAGTCGTCCTAGCCACCACTTGAAATGGACCGGTCCAGCGAGGCTCACTCCACTTTCTTTTCAGGACTTTCAGCCAAACCCAGTCAATTTCTTCAGGTGTCTGAATGGGTCCTGGTTTGTTAGGGCGAGCTGCAGTGGTAAAAGCCTTTACCAACGCCTTCAGGACCTGATTTTCGCCCGCAGGATTGGGAGAGGGTCTGTCATTCATGTTTCTTACTCCTGCAGTTGGTCCAGGGAACAACCGTCCAGTCATCATCTCATAGGGAGTCAGTTCTTTGCTTCTACACACAGAAGCTCTGATAGTCATCAGGGCTATGGGGAAAGCCTCAACCCAATTAAGCCCAGTCTGTGCACAGATTTTGGCTATTTTAGCCTTCAGGTTCTGATTCATTCTCTCTACAACACCTTGAGACTGGGGATGGTACACCGTCCCAAACTTATGTCGGAGTCCTAAGCACTCTTCCACGTACTGGAGATGCTCGTTCTTGAAATGGGTCCCATTATCTGAACGAACACGTTCAGGAAACCCATGCCAAGGGATGTAATGGTTGATCAGGCATTTTACAACTGCTTTACTGTCTTCTCTTTTTGCTGGCCATGCCTCAGGCCAGCCGGTCAGAGGGTCCGTCAACACCAGCAGATATCTCTGCCCTTTTACTGAAATAATCATGTCAGTAAAATCAATCACAACCTCTTGCCCAGGTCTGTACAGTTCTTGAAAACACCCCATTTCCGGTTTGTAGGTAGGCTTAGGATTAAATTCACCACAGGTTTTACATTCTTGCACATAACCCTTTACCCATTCTGTCATGTACGGGTGCCACCAAAAACACAAATTTCTTTTCATCTGGGCCACACCCACATGTGCCAACCCATGTGCTTCATAAAATGTGTCTGCTTTGAGGCTGGCAGGTAACACAGGTCTCCCATTGGGACCTCGCTCGGGCGGGTCCAAAGACTCGGACACATCATCAAGAGTCTCCTGAACTTGTAAATTTTCCCTTCGGGCTCTATCAGCGAATGGACTGACTTCATTTCTGCCTTTAGCAGGAAAAGTGGGAGTCAATTTTTGAGTAGACAATGTATTACTAGGTGTGTTTTCTCTCTGAGACCTATCAGCGAATGGTTCCGCACCATTTCTGCCTTCTACGGGAAAGATGGGACTCGGCTTTTGACTGGACATTACTGTATCATTATGTTTATTTACTCTCCTATCTCTATCTGCAACCGGTCCTATGTCAGTATTGTCTGCAGCGTGACGGGTCGGGCTCTGCTTATGAGTGAGCATTACAGTTCTCTCAAAATCCTCGCTCGCCGCGGAACGACTACATCTCTCAACACCCCGCGTCGGTTTTGGTTCTGAACGTTTGGATTCATTTACATCAAATTCAATTTCTCCCCCCGTAAGGGTAAGAATGGGATACATTCGTTCGGGACCCTCCACTCTAGTTACAGGACCTGCCTGAACCGCTTCTTCTGAATAGGGTGGAGGCACGCTTGGGGCTGACGGAACCGGTTCCGAAACCCTCAGTTCCATATCAGTTTTACACAGACGTTCAATTCCTTGGCACAAAACTCCCCATTTATTCCATCTACTAGCTTTCTTATTTTTCTGCACTTTCTGTACCCTTAGAGTCAATTTCACCATTTTATCTGCTTCTGTCTTCAACTTTTTTCCTTCCTCCATGCACAACTCACTCAGACTGACACACTCACAGCCTCTCAGATAATTTTCTTTCAGCATCTCCTTAACACACTTCTCAGCCTTTTCACACATCTCCTTTTCTTCCCCTGGTTCTGATGTCAATTTAATTACATTCAGTAGTTTGCTCAATTGTTCTTCTACAGACAACCAGCGTTTGCCAGGACCAGCCGTTCTGGACTTATGAGAGGTGGTGATACATTCGTCCTCCATATTACCTGCCTAACCCTGTGTCCGGCCAGCCGTGTAAAACCAGCCTTCTATCTCAACTACTTCTCACAATACTTCTCACAAACTGGTTTTGTTGTCACCGTTAGGTTTCCACCAGAGAGTGAGGACGGTTTTTCATTGAGTGACACCGGACACAAGTATTACCTTAGGACGACAAACATACTTCACTCACTCTCACTTCTCTCACACGGACAAAAACGACGGTACAGAAATTATTACAATCTATCATGAAAATACACATCCGCAGCCAAACACACTCACAATCGCAGCCACACACTCACATCTAAATTTTATCTGATTACTTTTTTGTGTCACAAAGTATGAAAAAACACACTCACAGCCAAACACCCTCCCAATTGCAGCCAACCATTACACATTCACTCTTTATCTTTACTAGTTCTGATTCTTATGTGTCCCTGTAAGCCAATCATCACAATAATCCAGTGTCCTGTAATAATTTTGACACAAATCAGAGCTCTTCAAGACTGAAAATTTACAACAAGCATAACTACCTGCAATGACCAAACAATTCTGATTCGGGTGTCCTCCATTCCCGGGCTCGATATTATCCCCAACTGGTACCCCGCAGCCTGTCAGCTACGGAGGTGGACTCGTCACGTCCGAGGCACTTTATCACACGCGTCAGTCTCGGCAAGGAATTTACAGACAAAAGGAGTTTCAGTGTTCAGAGGTGATAATTTAAAATATTCAATTTGCAGTTTTGAGTGTTAACAGGTACTGCTTACCTCTTTTGTAGCCCGGGCTCCACCTCTTGTCCACTGAAATTTCCTCAGCCAATATCCAAACGTGGGCTATAATTTACAGGACTCCCCTACCGGGGGGGCCAATGACCAAACTCAGCCTCTCCGACCGGACAAAAGTCAGCTCAGAAATCACACTTGAGAAATCCCGGGTTTCGGCACCAAATTGTTGTGCGTGGGATTCTTTCCTCTGTCCACGCACCTGGTTCGTGGAGACCTTTTGATCCCCACAGACTGTTACCCCAAAACGTCCTACCCCATTCCACCCCCAACAACACCTGGTGATGTACAGCAGAACTCCTCCACCTGGATCAGCGTCTCTCTCTAAAAGCCAACATGCTAAAACACCTAAACATGTGAAAGAATAAAACTTTAACCCCTCAGATTTGTAGAGTTTATTTTCTCACCACACATACACATAAACACATACTGGCTACACAATAAAAGCTCATAATGTGTAATTTAACAAACATTTGAGAGGTTTTGATGTTTAGTTAGACCAGTGGTTCTCAAATACTTTCGGTGAAGCCCCCCCTAGGATACATAGATTTTTTCGCGCCCCCCTCCCAATGTGCGAGGGGGGGGGGGGGGTTGCACAATGTTCATTGTGTACAGTATGATTGATTCTATGGATTTCTGGAATGTTAATTTCTGCTAGGAACAACTGAATTATAGATATCTGAATACACGTTATCCAGTCTGCTTAAATGTTAAATCGGCTTGCCATACTGACGCGCTGATAGTCCGTCGGCGAATGTCGGGCGGTGGGGGAAAGTGCAGGGAATGACCTTGTTGCCCACAGAAGAATCCATCACGGAGGCAACATCATGGAAAGATTTCCATCAAAGCATCTGCATTATTCTCCGCATCTGACAGTGCGCACAAAGCGGCGCACAATAGGAGCTCAGAGCGCGTCTGACAGATCTGCGCACCAGAGCTCAAATGTCGAGAGCTTCCAGATCTAGAAAGTGGAAACCCTTCTTTCAGAGAGTCTGGTAGACTTCTGGTTATTTCATTTGGTGAAATGTTTCCTGACTTTAAAACTCTGGCTGAAGTAGAATTCGTTACTCCAGTAGCTGCTTGGATCTTTGGATCCAGCGTGTCAGCGGAGCTCTGAATCACCACATTTTAACAGCCATGAGCCATGAAGCGCTTTGAGTTGCCTTCGGGTAGGAAATGCGCTGTATAAATAAATCTGCCGTGCCTTGCCACGAGTCTGTCTGAGGCAAAAGTCCAGAACCTCGTTAGCCTCTTCAGCAGCTCCATAGAGATACTTGATTACGCACAAGCAGGTGACCATCAGGTTTACGCCGGAGCAGAAGGAATGTGCGTTCGGGCGCAGCAGGTGAAATGTTGATAATTTAAGTGAAATTGTTTAATTGCATTGTTTCTATGTTACTGGGGCACTCTGGTCAGCTTGTTTGGACTAAATATTAATTAAAATGAATGGATATTTAATGGTTTTATTGAATGTTTATTATTATTTTTAAAATGAAAGTGAAGGGAAAATGGATCATGGGGCCTCTGGCTGCGAGCAAATGCGACATCCTTAGCGTGTCCAAATGCAGCAGCGATTCTTTCAATTTCTCATATGAAATAAAGGAAGTTATGTTAAAAACATTTTATTTAAATAAAATACCACTATGGTGGGCACCGCAGGGAAACAAAGATGAGGCTTCTTTTTACAGTTTTTCTCCATTGGTTTGGCCCATTTCTTGAAACAGAAATGACATTCTCAAAATAACATGGACAAACCTCCAAACCTCTTGGCAAATGTTCACAACACTATAGCTCACCTGCAAAAGCTCATATCTCTTCCAGAACTGTTAGGTCAGGCTTCAATCTAAATCTCTTTCTCATTTAAACAGTCAGTGTCTCAAAAATGGCAAAGATCCTTCTGAATAGCTTTGGCTCATTTCTCGACACAGATCGGACATTCTCATCATTCTTGGTGCTTTTGTCAAAATCAACCTGGATGGTTGATCACAACAACACGGTTCACCTGCAAAAGCTCATATCTCTCCTAAAACAGTTCATTCATGTGTCAAAACTACATTCCTTTCTAATCTGAATAGTCAGTGCCCCCAAAATGCATCGTCGCTTTGGCATTGTGTGAGTACTGCCATACAAAATGTTTAGATGTTTTGTCACTATGGCAGAGGACCAACAATATACAACAGAAAAGAGTAGCCTCCAAGGTTTGACATCACAGATTGCACTCACACTACCAAGGAAATTATAACCATCTTTTATTCACACACAAAGAAAGTTTCATACATATGTAAAAAGTAAATGTACATTACAGTAATAAATTGAATCAACACAAAATCAAAAAACAAGGACTTATTCAGTGGTCGCTGTACTCATTCTCCCGCTCTTGTCCACTGTCTTCACCCTCCTGATTTACACGCTGTTGTCCGTCTGGCCACAGATTCTTGTCCACATCACAGCGGATACTTTCTCTTGCGATGCAACGAGGGAAGAAACGGGGTGCATGCCGCAACCATCCCCTGCATTGATCTCCTGTAATGTCGTCACATGCTGCGTCCATAGCATGGAGCAGGGACGGCTGATCCTGAGCATGATGCTCATACACTCTCCACCTCCAAGCAGAGAAAAACTCCTCTATCGGATTGAGGAAAGGAGAGTAAGGTGGTAGGAACTCCATGACCATCCTTGGATGCGTTGCAAACCAGCCCCTAACGAGTGGGCTACGGTGGAAATTGACATTGTCCCACACAATTACATAAATGGGTAGGTGAGGCCCTATGAGACCTCTCTCATTTTCAGGGATAAAATCGGTATAAAGGCGATCCAAGAAGATGAGGAGCTTGTGTGTGTTGTATGGGCCAAGACTGGGGATGTGAGTGGCCACACCATTATCAGAAATGGCAGCACACATAGTTATATTGCCCCCTCGCTGACCTGGGACATCCACTGTGGCCCGGTGGCCAATAATATTACGGCCACGTCCCTTGGCCAGGTTGAAGCCAGCTTCATCCACGAACACCAGGATGTGAGGGGTCTCATGTCCTTCCAATGCCATTATTCTCTAAAATAGAGTAAAGAACATAAAATCAGTTATACAGAAGAGTCATATACTACAGTTAGACAATTACATGTTCAATATACTACAGGCCACTACTCCAGTGGTTCTAAACTAGTGATAGGCCTATGAGAAAGTACTGCAGGGTGGGAGTGGGAAATACTGATGACTTACTGAGATGTTACAGTACAACCTACAGTATTAGATAGATTTGAATGGGAGACAACAAAATAACTATCATAATGATAATTGTATGATACAGTAAACTGCGGTTTTCTGTTGAAATTGTTGAAGTCAGATGAAGCAAATACTGATTCTGAAATCAGGTAAAGGAGGTATTGAAACCAAATAAGTGAACTACTGCTTACTGTGATTACAGGTAAGGTTATAATGAGAGACAACCAGTAACTGACTTACATTTACATACTGGTACCGCAGCTCCTTCACTCTGTCAGAGTTCCTCTCAAATGGTACCTTGTAGATTTGTTTCATTGTCATCTGATGCTTCTTCAAAACCCGGTCTATTGTGGAGATGCTTATTGTGTTTATATTCTGGAATATATGATTGTCCTGAAGGATGGCATCACGGATCTGTCTCAATGTGATGGCATAATTTGCCATCACTATGTTACAAATCTCTTTCCTGTTGTTCATTGAGCAGTTTTCCTCTGCCACCCACGTGAGGTTGTCGTCCAATCCTACACAAAAAACAGAATACAGTAAGTTACCAGTGTAATTGTATTATTGTTTTACTCACAGTAACTTCACCACAATCCTAATGCAACATTGCTCAGTGACTAGAATACTACTCTAAACTGTATAAATTATGTAATTCCATTGTTTACAGTCATTTGTTCAATATGTCTTGTCATATTTAGTATCAAAGCATTCCACTAGTCCTCTTTACCTGCTAGTATAGAGCTACTACTGTAGGCAGATGCACACAATCTCTACAGTAAGTTATACATTTTTTGCCTCACGCACAGTGCCCTGTCCTATACAATATATAATTCCATAATAGATTAGAGTACATACCTGTGTTCCCTGCGAAAGGTTTGGATGATGGAGGAGACTGTAGAGCGAGGCACATTAGGCTGCACTCGACGACCTGCCTCTGCCATTGTGAGGCCATGGTTTATGACATGGTCTATAATTGTGGCCCGAATTTCATTTGGGACAGCACAGTGTCTTCACGCTCCTCGGCCTCTTCCCCTTATTCCTCCACCACGCATTCTCAGTCCGCCTCTTCTTCTTCTTCTTCTTCCTCCTCTTCCTTGAGGAAGAACTTCCCCTTGTCCATTTGCTTGGCCTTGTCTATCCATGTTCAGAGATCAGACTGGCACTGGTCAAGCTCTATATATCTGTGTTTGGCAGCACACGTTCATGGAAAACACCTGTGTGTGACACTCCCCGTTCGTTAGTTTCACCTGACTGTCAATGACTGTCATCAATGTATCAAATATTCAAAGAAATTCATATATGGTATTCATGGTATTATGTTCTTGACCAATTTTGACAATTGAACAGACAGTTGTGCATGCGAGTACTTATACAATGAAATCATGCTGACATGTTTTGGAGAGAATGATCATTGGACTGAGAATCAACTAATCAGTTTAGATCTACAAGATCTATTCATTTGGAAAATGTGCTAAATGTGGGCTAACTGTATAACTGTAGGCTACTTGTACTTAATCATTTGCAAAGATGCACTGAGACAATTGAGACATGTACTAAGGCATTTGCTGTTTGATTAAATGAATGAGAAATGCCATTCTGTTGTGAACATTTGCCAAGAGGTTTGGAGGTTTGTCCGTGTTATTTTGAGAATGTCATTTCTGTTTCAAGAAATGGGCCAAACCAATGGAGAAAAACTGTAACATAACCTGTTTAATTCAGGCCGTTTATATGTCACTCAAACAACAAATATAAAGCGAAACAAAAAGTAAGAAAAATCTAAATTTCTCGTCCATCTAACACATGCACTGCCTTTCCATTAAATAAAAATCATGTTTGGACTTTTTCTGTGTTCAAAAATCAGTCTGATCCTCATTTATTGGACTGACAGTGGAGGTTGGAATACCCTTGTATTTTCCGTGGGGAGGCTCCGAGCGGGGTGGGGGTGGGGGGAGGGGGGGTTGGGTGTGTCCGCTGCGCCCCCCCAGCTCTTCTCCTGCGCCCCCCAAGGGGGGCGCGCCCCACTAATTGAGAACCACTGAGTTAGACACATACACGTAGCTTAGCTTATTATGCTCACTGAACAGTTCATTAGGAGAAATGACTGAAAAAGCACCCAAACAATCATGTTGATACCACAGAGCAACTCCAGAGGTAAAAGATTTTTATTAAACAAAGAATAAATGTTTTTATTCTTTTCATCGTCACCATTTAGCTGATTTACAATCAAATATTTTAGCGTCTCATAGTAATAAAACTATTTTCCTTCCATCATAGCAACACAACAGTCCAGCAAAAAGCTTCAACTGCTGTGAAGATCTGTCTTTAGTCACTTTTTCTTCACATGAGTACTTATACAACGAAATCATGCTGACATGTTTTGGAGAGAATGATCATTGGACTGAGAATCAACTAATCACTTTAGATGTACAAGATCTATTCATTTGGAAAATGTGCTAAATGTGGGCTAACTGTATAACTGTAGGCTACTTGTACTTAATCATTTGCAAAGATGCACTGGGACAATTGAGACATGTACTAAGGAATTTGCAGTTTGATTAAATGAATGAGAAATGCCATTCTGTTGTGAACATTTGCCAAGAGGTTTGGAAGTTTGTCCATGTTATTTTGAGAATGTAATTTCTGTTTCAAGAAATGAGCCAAACCAATGGAGAACAACTGTAATCTATGAGCCTTGTTATGACGCGAGGTAACAGCTTTAGCAGCAGAACTTTTTTACATTTATACATGGTGCTGTCTGACAAAAATTCAAGAATTCATATTTAAGTCTTCAATTGTGTTAAGTTACATAACTGTCTCTCCAGTGGGTCACACCCTTCTGGTGGGTACGAGAGATCGTCATTGTGTGCATGAGAGGCATCTAAATAAAATAAAAAATTCTTATTTTTTTTCAGGCTAGAACGCTTAACTACCACCCAGTGACTAGGTGGCAGCAGCACTGAGACAAATTAGAATGTCGCCTCTTTACCCCATCAGAATAAGCACCTTATGAAGAACCACCATATCACCAAGCTGACAGAGACACCGGAGCTAGTGATGGTTCTCTGAATAGAAATACCAGATAATAATACCAAAAATTCATAACCCTTGGATTCACTGTGAATAGGAAAATGCACAGTAGCAGCTGGTGAACAAAATGCTTGATGTTGCTTAAGTGCTAATAGATTTCCCTTGCCACCCCAGCATAGGCATTCAGATGAACTGTTGAAAAGACTTCAGCTTCACAGTAATAATTAAGAACTGCAGAGTTGTTTCAGTTGCGATATGTTGCAGATGCACACAGGAAGGTGATGTGTAAAACAACAAACCAATAAACATACTATTAACCGTGGTTAGCTTGATGTCAGCTAAACATATGACAAGCCCTTATGCATTTGATAGTTTTACATAAACGTCATAGTAAACACTGATTAATACATTTTATTCAAGGACAATATTGTTATGAAACATAATAGTTGATCTTACTATTTTCGACAAATGTCCTTGCCATTCTTCATGATATGACTCAGGCAACGGTGTACAATCGGGACCTGAATATCATGTGTTGTTGCACGTCCAGTTGCAATGTTGTAGTAGTTGCTGAGTGTGTCGTTTAGGTTTTTATTAGCAAATGAAGTGCAGACTGATTGCATGAGTGCCATGGACCCATCACACATGATCATCAGAGGAAGACTCATGGCTTTTTTTCCTGTTTGACGCAATACGTCAGTTTTGAAGGAATTCAAGAAGTACGTGATAGAAGCCGTTGTGTGATCGCATGTTAAAAATGTTGCCACAGGTAATGGGGAGGCTCCTTTTTGGGGATTTCTTACTACCACTTCGTAGACACAAAATGGTGGAGACCCCTTTCTTTTCTTTACCACACTACCTGTAGCATCAACATATATAATGTCTTCACAACAACGCTGCTGAAATATGTCGATGCTTCTTTTCGACCACAACATTATCCCTTTTGGATGCATGAGTACTTTCTGCAGTACTTGATCTGGTGTGTTCTTCTTGTTCTCAATCATTACTTGAAGACTTAACATTTCATTACTGTGCAGACGACTTTTTTTTCTGATTTCACAAGAAATGTTTTTAAGAACTTCTTTTTTAGGAGCAGTATCCCTGCATCCTGACTTTAGTGTTTCCTCGTCAATGTCATTCAGCAAGTTCAAATACATTGCTCTTGGAAGTTGCTTAGTCAAATCTTTAGCAATTTCTTGACGTTGGTCTCCGCGTACAGGCCTTCTTTTAAGTTCATTTCTATTGTGGGTGCATTTCCCACCTTGAAATTGAACCTCAGCCTTCAAATCCTCTTCTGATTTAACCTCAACGGTGACTGTGACTGGACAGTCATCGAAACGGCAGTATCCCAAGCACCAAAAATCAGGACTTTTTCTCTGAGATCCTGCTACTTTCAGTCTGTGTCGTTTGAATCCGAATGAGCAGTATGGATATATAGTTCTAATCCCCTTACTGATAACATTAGTCCAGTTTAGATACTTGAACCCTCTTTTGGTTCTTTGTTTTTTAATTCTCATCCAATCTGATCTGTCAATCCAAAAGTAACTTGTATCTTTGGGGACACTGTAATGGATGAATCCTTCTTCAGATGTGGATGTTGATATGTCCTGAAGAGAGATACCAAAATTAAATTGAGAACATTAGCAAATAATGAATTTTTTGAAGCGCAATGTACTATCTTCATGTTGATATTTCTACACTTGATCCTTTAATAAATGAAACTGGGCAGAGCACCCGGTACCAATCACAAATACTTTTTTGTAATATCAGTGTAGACTTAACAAAATGTTTCATCAATGCAAATATAAAGTATATATATATAAAACACATGGACATTTTTAGCAGTTGTAATTGCTAAGATTTCGTGAATGATCCTACAAGTTAATTTGTTAAATTAACTCCTCATAACATAAAGATGAGAAAATAGTCCTGATAACTTACAAAGGAAGGTGCATCTGGCTCTTCTCCATCACTGTCTGAGCGGAAGATGACTGTGGGCTCATCCTGCATCTGTGTGTGTGATGCCACAAGTTAATAGTTTAATTAACTCCTCATAACATAAAAATTACAAAGTAGTCCTGATAACTTACAACGGAAGGTGCATCTGGCTCTTCTCCATCACTGTCTGAGATGCAGATGACTGTGGGCTCATCCTGCGTCTGTGTGCGTGATGCCACAAGTTAATAGTTTAATTAACTCCTCATAACATAAAGATGAGAAAATAGTCCTGATAACTTACAACGGAAGGTGCATCTGGCTCTTCCCCATCACTGTCTGAGCTGACTGTGGGCTCATCCTGCGTCTGTGTGCATGATTACATATTTTGGGTTATTTTTTTAAATCAAAACAGTTTATCCACATTTAATATTTTAAGTCATTTGATTTCATCAATCATACATAATGGCTATTTTGTGTGTCAGTTTTTCAGTCTTGAAAAGGAACTGTACATGTGAACAAAGCTACACATTATTTGAAAACAAGAATCAGAATTTAGTTTTCATGTAATTTCAAACTGATTTTGTTTTGTGTACAACTATCCAATAAAAAAAATAAAATTTTCAGTAAATAAATGTAGGTAATTTAAATTATGGTCTTGGAATATTATATTTTGACATTTTATTTTGCTAACTTAACAAGTTATCACCATTGAATGAAAACACAATCAAAAACATACAATGCAGTTATTTGTATTTCATATTTTGGAGATCACCTACCTCATGGTCAAAGTAATAATGTCTAATCTTTATTCGATTTGGTTTATTATTAGGGATTTCTAGTGATATGCATGCTTTTGCCTACAAGCCATTGATATTTGACACATTTTCATCTGCTTGCAAGCCACTGCTTAGCAGCTCCTTCACCACAGCAACAATCTCCTTAATTAATAGTTTTTTGGATTTGTTCTGGACACAGAGAAAACAAAAGTAAAAAGTACAATTAACAGAGCATATCTTGAAGTTTTTATAAATCGCTTTGCAGACCTCGTCCTAAATTGTGTTAGCATAATTCCTTAATACTGTTAATCTGATACATTTTTTAAATACATTTAGTGATTTGGATTCTTTTAGATCCTTGTCCAGGTTATTCCATAATTTAACCCCAACCACAGAAATACAAAATTTCTTCTTTTTAGTCCTAAACCTAGGAACCTTAAAAAACATTTGAATTTTTCTGATGACACAAACCGTTGCAGTTATGGTCATTCAAACAAGCATGTAAAACATGTCAGAGTTCAGTGTCAGAGCGGCCTTTTGTGAGAATTAAACACAATTTTTTACCCCATACTTGCATTATTAGAGAAGAAGAAGAAAGGACTTTTTAGTCTAGAGCCTCTCAAATCATACGGTGTCCACACCAGATCGTGGAATAACAGGGGAATTATTTTTAAACAATTTCTGAAAATAGAGAAATGAATCTTTTATACCACTTTTCAAAGAGCTTTTATTTTGAAATCCCACATCAGATTTAGATCAAACTTTTTTACATGTACTAGAGTTGGTCTAGTAGTCAGGGGTCCACACCAAATCGTGGAATAACAGGGGAATCATTTTTAAACAATTTCTGAAAATGGAGAAATGAATCTTTTATACCAGTTTTCAAAGAGGTTTTATTTTGAAATCCCACATCAGATCTGGATCAAACTTTTTTTACATGAACTACAGGTGGTCTAGTTGTCATCTGCCCACATCAGAAGCTGGCATAACAGGGGAATTATTTTTAAACAAAATTTAAATATAAAAGAATGAATCATTAACCAGTTTTCAAAGATGTTTTATTTTGAAATCCCACATCAGATTTGGATAAAACATTTTTACATGAACTAATTGTGGTGTAGTAGTCATGTGTCCACATCAGAAGCTGGCATAATGGGGATTATTTTTAAACAATTTTTGAAAATGGAGAAATGAATCATTTATAACCATTTTCAAATAGGTTTTATTTTGAAAATCCATATCAGATTTGGATAAATATATTTTTTACATGAATTAGAGGTGGTCTAGTACTGATCTGTCCACACCACATGCTGACATAACAGAGAACTATTTTTTAAACAATTTTTCAAAATAGAGGAATGATTCAGTTTTATCAATTTTCAAAGGGCTTTTATTTTGAAATTCCACATCAGATTTGGTTGAACCTTTTGATTACATGAACTAGAGGTAGTGTACCACGTTTTTTTAAAAACACAGGATCTACTTTAAATTTTTCAAAATTCCCTAGTGCTTTCCATGTTTTTGGATCATTAATTTATAAATTTTAAAAATTAGCTGTTAATAAAAGTTTCACAGACATTTCCAGCAGTGGTATGCTTGTATTAGAGCTAATAAAATCACCCAGGACTCACAGAAAAACAATTTTTCTTTTGACATATAAACCATTTTTAATATTCTTTAATTTGGAAATCCCAGTTAAAAGGGCTATAAAGAATTAGTAGATTACTTTTTTAGTTCATTTTTAACGTTCTTTGTTGAAATTATCAGTCAGAAACCACGTTTGAGGGACTGGCTTTTATTTTGAAAAGGTTCGCTTCCGCTGTTACCGTAAGTTAAAATGGCTATAAAGTACTAGTAGATTACTTTTTTAGTTCATTTTTAACGTTCTTTGTTGAAATTATCAGTCAGAAAGCACGTTTCGGCGACTGGCTTTTATTTTGAAAAGGTTCGCTAGCGCTGTTACCGTAATACTTGGTATACGTGCGCCTTGAAAAATTGAGTGAGGGCTCACTTTACCGTCGATTTCCGAGTGGAGGCTGGCTTTACCCCAGTCAACGCATCGGTGTTGCTCGTCCCATCACTAATGAACGCATGATTTTTAACAACTGTTAATAAACTATGGTGCATATTGGAGTGAAACGTTAAACTGATGAATAATTAAATACGCTTAGCCTATTTAATGATTGTCCCCACCAAGGGCGTAGATTTGGCATGGACGGTGGTGACGTGTCCCCACCAATATCCAGCACCAACCAAATAGTCCCCACCAATAATTTGACCGCCTCCGCTAAAAAACAACAAGCCATTCAATGTCTCGTTACTCTAGAGGCGCAGAAAGGGTTAAATGACGTTCTCTCCTCGAGTCCTACCGCCGTACCGCATATGGATGGTGTTATTGGCTGTCACGGGAGACTCACGTTAGACAAACTATGCTGCCGGTCGTTAGCAGCACACATATATATGGTTAGCAGCGCCAAAGCTAGAAGGAAAACATTGCAGTCATATGCAAGATTCATGTGTTTGCAATGCGACGTGAGTGACACAGAGGGTCCTGAGAGGATGCCGCTAACTGTATAAAAGCTGCACATGAAGAGAAACTCCAGAGGCTCTTTTATTAACGCCACCGTCATTTCACATTACAGCACTCAAGTTCCCCAACAACACACCCACACACTTCCGGTCACCACAATAAAAGTGCTGTATACTACATCCTGTCTGACTGTATTAATTAAAATAAGAGTCTCACAAAAGTAGTTTACATGAGGATGGAGGCAAAAATAAGGTTGAGGACATAAGGAACTATTTTTCCCCCAAAGAAATGTGTAAGTCACTTAAAGTTAAGTTTACTAATGAAATGAGTCCATCATCATAACGTTATTAGCAGTGCTAGGCTTTAGCGCTCAGCAGGTAAATCATCTGTAGCTCATTAGAGATTTACCTGCTGATTTACCTTTCTCTCAGAGAGAAAGACAACTAGCCATGTTAGTCATGGTTCTCTTTCTCTCTGAGTCTAACTTCCATTCAGACTGAGAGAAATCTGCAGCCTTGTACAGATATTATCAGCCTAGAGAGACACTTAGTCCTTTAAAGCCTGACACATGAAATAATAATCAGAAAACAGTTTTTTAAATTTTGAAACATTTTTGACTAATATTAATACAACAATAATTTACTTTTACAACAATTAAACTAAATACAATTTGTACTTGGCAACTTTAGCTTCCACCAGAGGGCAGAAAACATGTCTATGATTCAATAAAGCAGCTTATTGAGGAAAAAACAAATCTTATTAAAATGATTAAAAAGAAAGAGCTCTTATAAACTTAGATATGTGTGTAGATACGAAACAATTGTTGTTAAAGGGTTAAATTGACATGTTTAATATTAAAATGTCAGTGACACACAATAGCTTTTCAATAACTTTAAACATTACAAATAAGTAAGTAGAATAGTACATGTGGGAAATCAGTACATTATTGTTTTTATCATGGAAGGAGAAAACAACACAGATTCAGGGGGTGGGGGTTTTAGATTTATAAGTCCCCACCAATGTCAAGACCAAACCTACGCCAATGGTCCCCACCAATCTTTAAACCCCATTCAAGAGTAACGTTATTGTCCCCAGCAATTCTAAAATCAAACTGACGCCCTTGTGTTGTATCTAGTCTGATTCTGTAAAGAACGATCACACCGGCATACTGTACAGGACAGATAAATGATGGGGACATGATTTACGCCATGTCCCAGATCAAATAATTTATCCAACAGTGGCTAGATGTTTTTTGAGGGTCTTTGATCTATTTTCACGTAGTCTCCAGACCTGGGATTTGTACGTAGACCAGGCACGTTCGATGTTCTGTGTATGGGCACCTGTGTCTGCATTTACAAACGACCGGCTGTGATTTACTGAATAGTGAACATATCCACTATCAGCCAATGCCCTCATGTACACCCTCCATTGATCAGAGATCACAGTTGTCCCTTGGCGAACATAACGCCTCACAACTGGTATCAGGTATTGCCAATCTTTTCTTTACAAGCTTTATAATGGGCCTCCTTCTGCCTTTTATACCAAGCATTCCAAATTGTTGCATGAAATTTAATTAATAAGAAGTTAGGCAACATTAAAAATGCAAGGAGGAGCCTGTATATGTGTGTGTGTGTATGTGTATGTGTGTGTGTGTGTGTGTGTGTGTGTGCGTGCATGCATGTGTGTGTGTGAATATAAGTTAGAATCATAACACTAGTTGTTGTATTTACATTATTTAATTGGATAATTTCCCATTAGGACCAAAACAAATCCTAACCTGCTTAATGATGGATTTCTGCTGATAACAGGGTCGATGCTGACCTCTGAACCTAAACCTACCTCAGCTGCTTCTGCTGAGTGAACTTTTTTTCCTCCTCCCTAAATATCTACTGAATGAGATTTGTTGTCATGTTTGAAAAAACATCATTTTGTTTCTATTTGGCTTTAAAATGAAGGAGAAAAAACACTTTTGCAAAAATAGTATGGATATTTTTTTCAATGGGATGTTGATATTAGTGGAAATTTAAGTAAAAATACACATAAATAAATCCAAAACTATTACTGGTACTTTTAATGGTAATTCCAACCAATGTTTCACATCTTTAATCTGCTCCTATTATAAAACTACAAACCTGGACTAGCTCATTCCCCACTAATGGCAGAGTCATTAAAACATAGTTTGTGACTTGTGAAACCTTTATCTGATTTGTTACAGTAAAATAAATGATTTCAGCATTTTATTTATTTAGGTCTATTTGTTTTCCATCTGGGCCATGGGGGATTGCTTCATTTTTGGATTAGAAAAAAATGAATTTTGGCAAACTTTGTGTCAAAAGTGACCTCAATGGAATGTGGGGAGGAAAATTTGGGCTACTTTTGGGCTTTTGAGACTTTTTGGACTACTTTTGAGTCATTTTAGGGTAGGTTAGTTGCGCCAACCGCACTTGACCAATAGATGGCAGTGTCAGACAGGGGATTGCAGGGTAGCCCAAAATGACCCAAAAGTAGTACAAATTGACTGATAGGTTTCTATGCCCCCCCACTGCC
>SSNS01000389.1:24950-123383 GCA_006937985.1 Aphyosemion australe
AAAAGTAGCCCAAAATGACTCTTAGGTTTCTATGCCCCCCCACCCAAAGTAACCCAAAACGACCCAAAGGTAGCCCAAATTGACTCATAGGTTAACATGCCCCACACTGCCCCACCAACCAAAGTACCCAATTTGACCCACCCAAAGTAGCTCAAAATGACCCAAAATTAGCCCAAATGGACCCATAGGTTAACATGCCCCACACTGCCCAATTGACCCACAAAAGTATGCCAAAACGATCCAAAAGTAGGCCAAATTGACCCACCAAAATTATGCCAAAACGACCCAAAAGTACCCAAATTGACCCACAAAAAGTAGCCCAAAATGATCCAAAATTAACCCAAATTGACTCATAGGTTAACATGCCCCACACTGCCCCACAAACCAAAGTACCCAATTTGACCCACCAAAAGTATGCCAAAAAGACCCAAAAGAAGCCCAAATTGACCCACAAAAATCATGCCCAAACGACCCAAAAGTACCCAAATTGACCCACCAAACGTATGCCAAAACGACCCAAAAGTAGCCCAAAATGACTCAATGGTCAACATGGTGAAAAAGGCGGGAAAAGTGCCCACGCGCCCCAAACGGACCCTTAAAAACGTACCGAACGTCACGAAATCGACGTATTTGGTGCGCCTACGACAGACGGAGGCCGAACCGTGGCCTAAAAGGGGGTCAAATTTAGTCTAGGCCTCAAATCGGGCTTTCTGGCAAAAATGCTTTTTAATTATTAAAAATAGTAAACGTATTCGCAGGAACATGATTTTCAAATATTTTTCACAGAAAAGCGTGCCGATTCATAATCCGGTAGTTGCACCGGACTACGTTGCTCCCAGACCTAGTTAGCCTCCTAGGGGGCGTGGCCAAATTTGGTTTACACGCTCCTGTTTGGGGGATCGATACGAGCGCAACAAGCCGCTCGCCTCCTCAATGGCACGCACGGCGCCAAAGTTACGCCACTGCGAAGGGGTGGAAAGCGCGGGCTTTGGGGGGCCATTTCTCCGTAACCACGCCAGAATTTGGCACGCAACCACCTCAGGCGGACTCGTCCCAATCCCCCGAACAACATACTAAAAGATGGGACCCCCGGCGCAAGCCGAAAAAATTTTATCCGTTTTGGCCCAAACAAACAAAGTCCTCTTGGGGTCTATTGGTGGAAGACCCTATTTTTTGGCCGAAATCAGACAGGGGACTTTTTTTTCCTGGGGGGTTTTCTGGGAATTTGACACCAGATTCTGACTGCAGGGCCCCACGGGAGCGCACACGTCGAAAATGGTGCCAATCGGCCTCTCCATGGAGGAGTTACGGCCAAAAAGAGAACACCATTTTTTTGCGAATTGTTACGTAATAACCAAAGTAGCCAAAAGAGCACCCAAACGACAAGCCGCAGCTCCGAAACTGCCGGGGCTCGCTCGGGGGGATGCCGGCATGTGGAATCGACGTTCGTTTGGTGAAAATCGGTGGAGAAACGCCATTTTTGCAAGCACATGGTGAAAAAGGCGGGAAAAGTGCCCACGGGGCCCAAACGGACCCTTTAAACGTACCGAACGGCACAAATTCGACGTATTTGTTTCGGGCGGGAGCCGGGAAGCACCAAAAAAAGTTTGGTGCGCCTAGGACAGACGGAGGCCGAACGGCGGCCTAAAAGGGGGTCAAATTTAGTCTAGGCTTCAGATCGGGCCTTCTGGCAAAAAAACATTGCTTTTTAATTATTAAAAATAGTAAACAGAGTGGTAGGAACGTGATTTTCACATATGTTTTACAGAAAAGTGTGCCGATTCATAATCTGTTAATTGCGCCGCCCCGCGTCGCTCCCAGACCTAGTTAGCCCCCTAGGGGGCGTGGCCTAATCTGGTTTTCAGTTTCCGGTCGAGGGCGTCGGCGCGAGCGCGGCAAGCCACTCGCCTCCTTGATCGGACGCGAGGCGCCAAAGTTACGCCACCGCCAATATGTGACTGGCGAGGGCCTTGGGGGGCCAGAAACGGGGTCAAAAATCCACTTCATTTTGGCATACAAAACAAGTAGCCCATAATGAAGTGACCACCACCACCTTGCAAAACGCTTCATTTTGGGCTACTTACAAGGTATGCCAAATTGAAGCCGCCTGTATCTAGGACAAAGGTCAACCTCGTTAAGGCGTCCCTTTAATATTCGGCCCTTTAAACTTTAAACCTCCCAGTACAATGTGAGCTGAAACTTAGCTTCTGCTTAACCTAGACACTTCAATTTTTTACTGTAGCTTCAGGTGACCCTCATGTCTGACCGGCAGAAATTTTAGGCTGCTAGGCCATTCAGAAAGGTTAAAGGTCACCCCCCCAAAATGGCTGGTGAAAATCACCCATTTTTGGCCATTTTTCAGGGGGGTAGAAGTGTCCCTGAATGATATTATATTTCTGGGAGTAGTTATTTATAAGACAGACACACCCTCCAAATTTGGTGAAGATTGGACATTGGGAAGTGGTTAAAAAATATCCCTAGAGGTCAATTGAAGGGCTTTGATGAAATGGAGATTTAAAAATGATGATGTTATGGTCCATAACTTTGGTTCTGGGTTAGAGACTTGGGGTCTGTTTTGCCGAACTCCAAAAAATAAGAGGAACAAGTTGAAACTGGAATGGAGTTGATTGGACATAGGGTTCAAAAATGGCGCTCTGAATCAAGCGGTCAGAAGTACAGTCCAGGGGTCAAAAGGGTCCCTGAGTGGCCTAAAATTATGAAAATATTCTTGGGAGTAGGTATTAATAAGACAAAAACACCCTCCAAATTTGGTGAAGATTGCTCATTGGGAAGTGGTTAAACAAAATACACAGATGTGTTTCAGAGGAGCGGTCAGAAAATCCATCATTCATTTTTTAGATGTTTTGGTCCATAACTCAGGCTCTGATTGGGTTAGAGACGTGGGGTCTGTTTCAAAAGGGTCCCTGAGTGGCCTAAAATTCTGAAAATATTCTTGGAAGTAGGTATTTCTAAGACTAATACACCCTCCAAATTTGGTGAAGATTGGATCTTGGGAAGTGGTTTAAAAAAATCCACACATGTGTTTCAGCAGAGCGGTCAGAAAATCAATCATTTAAAAATCATAGGTTTGGGTCCATAACTTTGGTTCTGAATGGGTTAGAGAGGTGGGGTCTGTTTCCCTGAACTCCATAAAATAGGAGGAACAAGGAGAAAGTGGAATGAAGTTGATAGGATGTCCGGTTCTTAAATGGCGGTCAGACTTAAGCGGTCAGAAGTATTGGTCAGGGGTCAAAAGGGTCCCTGAGTGGCCTAAAATTATGAAAATATTCCTGGGAGTAGGTATTTATAAGACTAATACACCCTCCAAATTTGGTAAAGATTGGACATTGGGAAGGGTATAAAAGAAATCCAGACATGTGTTTCAGAGGAGCGGTCAGAAAATCAATCATTTTGGCATACTTTTGGTGGGTCAAATTGTGCTATTTTTGGTCGATTTGGCATACCTTTGGTGGGTCACTTTGGGCTACTTTTGGGTCGTTTTGGCATACTTTTGGTGGGTCAAATTGGGTACTTTGGTTGGTGGGGCAGTGTGGGGCATGTTAACCTATGACTCAATTTGGGCTACTTTTGGGTCGTTTTGGCATACTTTTGGTGGGTCAAATTGGGTACTTTGGTTGGATGGGCAGTGTGGGGCATGTTAACCTATGAGTCAATTTGGGCTACTTTTGGGTCGTTTTGGCATACTTTTGGCGGGTCAAATTGTGCTACTTTTGGGTCGTTTTGGCATACTTTTGGTGGGTCAATTTGGGTACTTTGGTTGGTGTGGCAGTGTGTGGCATGTTAACCTATGAGTCAATTTGGGCTACTTTTGGGTTGTTTTGGCATACTTTTGGTGGGTCAAATTGTGCTACTTTTGGGTCGTTTTGACATACTTTTGGTGGGTCAATTTGGGTACTTTGGTTGGTGGGGCAGTGTGGGACATGTTAACCTATGAATCAATTTGGGCTACTTTTGGGTCGTTTTGGCATACTTTTGGTGGGTCAAATTGGGTACTTTGGTTGGTGGGGCAGTGTGGGGCATGTTAACCTATGAGTCAATTTGGGCTACTTTTGGGTCGTTTTGGAATACTTTTGGTGGGTCAAATTGGGTACTTTGGTTGGTGGGGCAGTGTGTCAATTTGGGTACTTTGGTTGGTGGGGCAATGTGGGGCATGTTAACCTATGAGTCAATTTGGGCTACTTTTGGGTCGTTTTGGTATACTTTTGGAGGGTCAAATTGTGCTACTTTTGGGTCGTTTTGGCATACTTTTGGTGGGTCAAATTGGGCACTTTGGTTGGATGGGCAGTGTGGGGCATGTTAACCTATGAGTCAATTTGGGCTACTTTTGGGTCATTTTGGCATACTTTTGGTGGGTCAAATTGTGCTACTTTTGGGTCGTTTTGACATACTGTTGGTGGGTCAATTTGGGTACTTTGGTTGGTGGGGCAGTGTGGGGCATGTTAACCTATGAGAAAATTTGGACTACTTTTGGGTCGTTTTGGCATACTTTCGACACGTCTTTTTGGACTACTCTCGAGTCGTTTAGGGCCACCCCAGGCACCCTTGCGCCACCTGGTGGACGAACGTTGCCCCAAATGCACCGAACGCAGGTTTCCCTACCGGTCCCACAGGAGCTGGTCCAGCAAAAAAACTACAACACCTAGACCAGTATCCCCAACTCCCTTCCATGACGGCCGATATCCAGCATGTTTTAGTTGTTTCCCTAATCCAACACACTTGATTCACATGTTCAGCAGCTCATCAGGCTCTGCAGAGACCTGCTAATCACCGGCTGATTAAAAACAGGTGTGTTGAAGCAGGGAAACAGTAAAACATGCTGGATTCCGGCCCTAAGGGAAGGGAGTTGGGGATCACTGACCTAGAGACTTTAAACCTAAAACAGATAACAGAATTCGTAAAGCATTGTTTGTGAAACCTTTTTTTTATTTGTGGAAAAGAGTGTTTTGCTTTTATTTTACAAATTTGACAATAAAATTGTTTTAAAATGTACAAAACTGTGAAACAGATCTTGGCTGAATGGGCAGCTCTCTGGGTGCTCAGCACCCCTAAACCTCTGATCCTAGAATCGCCCCTGCTCTGCCCACAAAGTTTTTTTTTCCAACATGCCCACTTTCAAGTGAAGGTCAAGGTCAAATGTATTTGTATAACACGTTTAAACAGCTGTTGCTGACCAACGTGCTTCACAGCATTAATGGTAAATGGTAAATGGCCTGTATTTGTATAGCACCTTCTTAGGGTTCTACAACCCCCCAAGGCGCTTCACAACACAATCAGTCATCCACCCATCCACACACACTTACACGCTTAAAAAAACCAGATCACAATACAAAAATAAAATATTCATGAAACAATGCAACTAAATTCAAATAGAAAAACAAAGTTAAAAATAGGTGAAACAAAATGTTCAGGACAATCCTTAATAAAAGCCAGTTCCCAAGAATTGGTCAAAACAGACTATCTAAAATGATGCAAATAAAAGCTAAAAGAGGTAAAAAAAAAAAAAAAAAAACTAATTTGTTACTAATTAAAAGCCAGCCCATAAAAATGCATCTTTAACAAGGTTTTAAAATTACTCGGAGTCTGAGCAGCCTAATATTTGCAGGGAGTGTATTCCACAGTCTGGGGCCTGCCACAGGAAAAGCCCGATCACCACGGGACTTCAGCTTAGTCCTAGGGACCACCAGAAGATTCTGAGTAGCATATCTCAAGGCTCTTGGAGGGGCATGAACTTGTAAAAGCTCAGATAAATAAGAAGGGGGAGAACCATTCAACGACTTAAAAACAAACAGCAACAGTTTAAACTGGATCCTATAAAATACAGGAAGCCAGTGTAGGAATCCAGCACTGGAGCGATGTGCTCCCTACGTCCTGTGTGTGTTAATAGGCGAGCAGCTGCATTCTGGATCAACTGAAGCATACTCCACATCTTGTTTTGACTTTCCTTCTTGTGCTTATGTAGCCGGCCTCTGCCTCGGTGCAGTTTTGTCCGGCTCACAATATACTCTGCGTTGTGTGATTGATTAAAGACTCGGAGGTTCAGGTTCAGCCCAACTGATGGCGTGTTTATTCTGCCCAGAATGGAATGACACGGTTCAGCAGCAATGTAAATCATCCAGCTCATCTCCCTCCATTACAGCTCCGAACAGATTGAGGAAGGAAGTGACGTCAAAGAATAAGGCTTTCAAAATAAAAGTCAACTGACTTTTCTCAGAGTTTTACAATAAAAATGAAAAGAAAACAACATACAGACATAAAACTTGAGACAATTTATCAGAGTAAATAAAAATAAAATAAAATAACACATGATCTAATAAATAAATTAAAATAAATGAAGGATTTTTGGTGGAATGAAATACACATTTTTCTTTCCATGCTACACTTACTTAGCCTGGCAAGCCATCCTATATATGTGGATATATAGTCTGGCCACAAACCATTGACGGCTCTCAGTCGTGAGGCGGGATCTACGGTTGTCTTTCAAACTGTCTGCACGCAATTGGATAGCGCTAGGACCAATAAGAGTAACGAACAACGTGACGTAATCACAGCGACGGAAAAGCGGGAGGCAGCAATGGCGTCTAACTTCAATGATTTCTGTCGTTTTTGTATGAAAAACACGTGAATATCAGGTGTACTGGGACATTGCACTACTTTGTTTGATAAAAATAAGAAGTCGCTAAGTATATCAGACAGACTTACGCACGTTGGAGTCTAAATCGTCCAATGTTGATGATAAAGCCATTTCAAACGAACGTGTTTCCTGCGCTGCCGCCATTTTGTTTGTGTTCGCGGCCGCAGCTCTGACGTCATTGGCTACTCCCGCTTTGTGATTGGCCCACAATATAGAGCGCTGTGATTGGCCCAACCAAAACTATAGCGAGCTGTGATTGGACAGCCACAGCAGTGGATCAGGCTGCAAGGGTTCCAATGAAGCGTGCCTAGACCAAACTTTGCAAAGCAAGAATTTGGTCTAGTTCATTAGGCTAAAAAAGCACAATATAACTGCAAATATAAATTGTAAATGCACTATCTTGGACTGGATACATGACAGGATACCCCAGAAAAGCGCTACGCCCTCTGTTGTCCTGGTGGGAAATTGCTTTGCAGCACTCTCCAGGTGACGGAGAATTTCGAGAGCAAAACGGTTCTGTCAATGCGTTCGTGTCTCTGCCTCGGGGAGCTGACGGAGAAGTATAAATTAGGCTTAAGACATTTTAGAAATGCCTGTTGTAAATATTACACAGGTCTGGATTTGGATCCGGCCCCAGAAAAGGCTTCTTTTTGAAAACGTTATGTCTAACGGGCTCAATTGTCTTGAAGTGATTTATTAGACGTTTTGTAAGTTTCCAGGTTCAATTGTAGTTTTTCAATAAATCGCTCCTTGTTTACAGCTTCTTTTTCTTTCTCACAGTCTCTCTCTTTTTGAAGAGAGATTAAATCCTCGGCTGATTTACAATTTTTTAATCTTAGTGCCTCTTTTTCTTCTCTGAGGTTTGCAATTCTCCCTTTCAGAGTCTTCTCGTCAATGTATTTTTTTCCGTAATCTGTTTTTCACAGATTTGAAGCAATTTCATTTCTTGCTTAAGTTCTTTAATTGACTCCTCTTGTTCTGAAGTCTTTGTTTTCAAACGAGAAATTTCTTCATTCGCCTGTTGAATCTTATTGTTGCTAACCAAGTCCCACTGTTAACTCTTTCAAATTTCTCATTCATTTTCAAATTTTCAGCTGCATGTTATTCTCTTAATATTCTGATTTCGCGTTTGTAATTTGTAACTTTCCTTTTCAAAATATCTCTTTCTTTCCCCAGTTGATTGCTTAAATGGAAAAGTTCAACGTAAGATGCGGCCGTCATGTTGGTTTCCTGACAAAAAGATGTACGTCTTGCGTCTTCGAAAGTCTGGACTGTAATGAATGTCTATGAACGTGTGACTGCACTGGTGGTGTGGTAACCACATTCCTTACTCTGCCTTCTTATTTATTTATAAACAAACACTAAAATAGTTGACACAACCAGTGTTAATTTTGACAAGAAATTTTTATTTGTCTTTTGACTAAATTCTTTTTAATTTTAGTCACAATTTAGTCGTCCAATTTGTTTTGAATTTAGTCGACTAAAGTATGTATGTTTCTTCTAATAATTTTCAACTTCTGTAAAGGAAATGTTTGTATTAAATAGTCATTGTTATTTCTGTTCTTTTGTTTCTCTTTAGTTTTGTTTTAGGTATGTATGCGTGTATACATATATATACTTTTTTATGTTTGTGCTATTTGTTTAGTTTTTTTTTTTTTAGTTCACTTGTTCAATAAAACTATTCAAATGTTAACTACAAACTACACCTACGTGAAATTGTAGCAATATGAAAACTTCACATTTCACACTTTGGATCAATATTTATATTTATCAATATGTTTATATTTGTAATTGTTTTGATAACAATTATTGGAAAATACCAAAATGAACACCAACAGTTTGAAATTGTGTCTCAGTATTAACTGAGACATATCTCAAGCGGTTAATCCAGCTAAAAAACTACAGCATCGTGCGATAAGTCGTCATTTTCGCCTTTTTTAGGATTGTTTTTGTTTTGAGCTGGCTAGTCCCGCCCTGCCTCTAGACTGTTCCGCTGTGTAACCTCATGGAGGCCATGGTTTTTCATCCTAATGAACTAAGTTACACTTTTAACTTACAGGTCATGTCAGAACAGTCAGGACACTCTGATATCATGTTGCAGGGACAAGTAATCTTTAATCTTGTCCTAAAAGTTCCTAACTTATCCGACATCACGACTCCAGGATGATGCAAGACTTTCCTATCTTTCTTTCTTGAATAAAGTTCATCTTTCCTGCCTCATGAAAGACTTATTAAGTATAAGTCATATGTATAATCATACTTGTTGAATTAACAATAGATGGATGTCGAGCGCGGCCACAGCTGCAGCTCATCGCTCCCCACCATGGGGATGGGTCAAATGCGGAGATGTAATTTCACCATTGTGTGATGAATACTTGGGACTTTAACTTTAATGTTTGAATAATGTGTCTAATAAGGAATGATGGAGGTAAAATGAATATTTATTCCTGTAAGGATGTGTTTCATATCTTTAATTACACCAAATTAGTATTTGTTGAAGTTAATGTTAAACTGTCAGTATATTCACATTCACAAGTAATAATATCACTTATGAACATTTAGAATTTTCATTCACATTAAGGGTTAATAAGATTTACACCACATTAAGGATGAATCATCTTAAGTGTTTGAAAGGAAGTGTTTGAAAGGAGACTGTCTAAGGTATCTTGATAACGCCCACTCGAAGTTGTCCAAATTTGATTCGTCCAAATTGATAAACATGTAAGTGATAAAACCTACTGCTTCCCGGAACAATTCAGTTGTTCACACCGTGCCTGCAGTCCTGCAAGTTTCACTCCGTTCACGGAGTTCATCTAAGAATGCTAGCTAAGCCGACCTGGTTTGGCCGGCCGGGAAGCAAAGCCATTCTAGGAACCATCTTCTATCTTTTTGACCCCAAGGTCAATCATTTTTGCAAGCTGCCTCTGATGCAAACAAATCCACCAGCTGCCTGCAGTCACCTGTGAGGTACCCTGACCAGCGGTTCGTATGCGGGCCAAAGCTACTGTCCAAATACCCTACGAGGTCCGAACCACCGACAGCCTGTCCGTACCAACCTCTCTCTGACCCCTGGATCAAATGGGGCCTCTGCACAAGGTGTAGTAGACTTACTGCAATCTGGTGTCAAATGGTCTTTATTAATTTGATAATTTGTTAAACCATACAGATTGATTTAACCCAGACGTCATGAGATTCTCAGACTCTTAATGTAGATTCAGCTACATAACATTTAGCTACATTCCATCACTTCATTAATTGTCTCAGTATCTGGGGTAAAATAATGCCCACTGCGCATGTGTGCAGCTGCAGCGTGACCTCTTTTCGCCTCTGCGCATGCTCAGGACAGATCGAAAACATGGCGGGCGGTAAACAGAAGTGATCTGTTGCCGACGCTATTTTTTACTGGAAATACTACGGGAGCTCAATATTACTGAATGCCTCGATGGCCGAACGGCTAAAAATGCCGAGTTATACACTCAAGTGCATCTAAAGATGCAGCAAGCGGGAATTCACCGAAGCTAGAGAATAAGCAAAAAAAATGCAAGGGAAAAGACGTGTGGACAAGATGGCTTTTGTTTACATTTTTCTTCCGGAAGGGACAACTCTGCGCATGCACAATGCATCGTGGCATGATCGGATCATTTCAGTTAGTGTCCATGTAAACAGAGATTTGGGATTTCCAATCAACCAAGATTTGAATCGGATTGAGGAAATTTGCTAATGATTAAAAAATATAGTATTAAATTTATTTTTATAACTATTTTCTTTACTCTGAATTATTCTGAAGTGTGCGGATCACCTATGGTAAAAGAACCTAGAGTAATGTTAAATTAACATTCAACGATCAATAAGATTGATAATTCATATTTATATGGATTATTACATCTCATTGATCATTTTATAAATTATGTAGCCATAGCCCTAACGCTACAGCTGTGTAGAATAGACAGAGGGAGAGTCTGACTTTACCTCTACATTACAGTTCCTTGATTCGTGTCCATCCTGGTGTTTCTCTCTGAACTTCAGGCTTATTTAGAGCAGCTGATTTTTAAAGTTAGCAGAGTTCATCCTTGTTCCCTTAGCAGTGAACAGCAGTCCAGCAGAGCTGGGAGATGCTCACAGGAAGCTGTGGCAGGACAGTTGTTTTGATGTGTGGAAGTGAGTTGACTCACACATTTACCTGTTCACCTCTGACATCAGTTTGTTCATTCTGACCTTCCTAGATTATCCTCCAATCATCCAAGTGGAATCAGTAAGAGTTCCTTATTCTTTCCCTATCCCCTGTAATGTCCATTCTGTCAGAATACGCCGTGGGCGCTCAGGTGCTACTAGAACTAACCGTGTCTCCTCACCATGCAGCTTGAATATCTTCAAACTGTGAAGATTGGTGTCCAAACATGAACTCTAAATGTTTATTCATGCATTTATCTCCTCCCGTCTAGATTACTGTAACACACTTTTCACATGGTTTCAAAGGCTTGTATAATGCTATTGTACACTTCCCAGACCAAAAATGGTCACTATATATGATCAAATATTACCATTGACACTATTGAGACGTCATTTTTTATTAATTAAAAGTTATTTTTGTGAGCCATTACTTCAACCCAGAAATAAAGATGACTCGTGTCCGTTCACAGTCATTTACATACAGAAACGCCCTCAATTAACCATTTTTGGTCACACTACTTGCGCAGCTCATGAGGGGATTCCTTGCTTTCCTCCTCGAAAAAAAAGAAAAACTTAGAACTGAAGTAGAAGAGAATCAAACACGTTGCAGAGGCTGTAATTGTATTAAATTTTTTATTTATTTTTTTATTTAACCTTTATTTAACCAGATGAGTCGATTGAGAACTCATTCTCATTTACAACGACGATCTGGCCAAGAGGCAGCAGCAACAGACACATAGTTAGCTTTACACAAACAGATAAGATAAAAAAACAGATAAGATAAAAAAAATGCAGATAAAGATAAGATAAAACAGCTAGACATAAAGACAAAGGACTGTTCTCATATATAATATGTACAAGCCATCAAAACAGACTTAAAACAATCTTTAAGTACTCAGAAGCACGCACATTGATCAGAAACTATTGATTGCAATGAATTATTGAAGGTAGATAATGGAACGTAGGTAGTGAGCTTTAGTGATTTTTGCAGTTCATTCCAGTCATTGGGAGCAGCAAACTGGAATGAGGAGCGGCCAAAGGAGGTGCGAGCTTTGGGAATAACCATAGAGATTAGGTTACTGGAACGTAAAATGCGCTGGTTGTTGGAAGTGATGAGTAATGAGTGAAGATATGACGGTGTTCTACCGATGATTGTTTTGTATATAAATTGATACCAATGTAACAACCTGCGGGAATGGAGTGATGGCCAGTTAACGAGTGAGTACAGATCACAATGATGAGTAGTGAAAGGGGCACCAGTGACGTCTTGTCACTGCTACTTTTTTATCCGTGTTAGATTATGGTGATCTTTTTTATATGAATGCTTCTTCTACTGCTCTTCAAAAGTTGGACTCTGTTTATCATGCGTCTTTGAGGTTCATCACCAACTGTAAAGCCATGACACATCACTGTGATTTGTACTCACGAGTGGGATGGCCGACGGAATGTGTCTCACTCTTTGTGTCAGATATAGTGTCAGGAAAGTCATTTAGATGTATGATAAAGTTATCTTGTAAAGCCATAACACACATTACTTGGACTAAGCCCGATAGTTGAGAGGAAGGAGGAAAGGGGAATGGTGACACTTTGTTTCCAAGCATGTAGTTAACTGCACATGTTCCTCCACAAGGTATAACAAAGGGTGGAGGGGCTGTGCTACAGTCTTGGGACTCATAAGGAACTTTAACAAAATTACAAAATGTTAGCAAACACAGGGTGATCAGTGGTGACATTTTGTGTTTCAAAGGTATATTACAGGTTTATGAATTTAGGTTTAGGAATATGATCCAGCGAAGGTCCTTTGTGTGGTGAAATCCAATTCAGCTTTACGTCCTCTCGAGCCAAACAATCTCCAATTTAGCGGCAAGCAAATTCCAGGCTCCAGGTGGTTGACACAGGCCCGGCCCAGAAGGTCGAAGCAGAACCCGGCTCTTGGGGGGTGCAGCAGGGCCAATCTCTGGGAGATACAGATGAACCAGGATCCAAGTGGGTGTAGCAGACACAAGCGATCCAGTTCGAAGATGATGGAGAGCACACGTCAGGCTAACAGAGACCAGATAAAGCCAGGCAGAGACCAGAAGAATTCCAGGAAGGGCCAGGTAGAAACCAGCAGGATCCTAGCTGAAATGGTGAAAGATCAGGCCAGCCAAGGTGTCACACAGCAGGCCTTGGTTTACCAGGAATGTGGTCAAATAGGATCTGACTTAGACTGCAGGCCTCACTGTCTCTGCAACAATGGATGAGGGGTGGAAACAATCCAGGACCATCTGCCAAATTGCATGAATCAAAAACTTCCCAAAAAATATTGAGAATGTTAATTATAACATCCACTTCAAATTTTTCAAAAAATGGAAAGAAACTATAAGAGCACACAAACACAAAAACGTATAACAGTCAGGGACCAACAGACAAACAACAGACTGGTAGGGCTGCCATCTTGGATTTTTATTTTTTTTTTTTTTTAAATGCGGTCACCTTACTGTGATGATGTAAAAAAGAAGTTTTGTCGCAACCAGGATTTAAGCCTGGGTTTACATCAGTAGAAGAAGAGTTCAGCCCCATGGACAGAACCAAAATTCTGCAATTATTTGCTGCTGGCTCCCGAGTGTGTTTGCATGAACCACAATGAAATGTTTGAAGTTCGTTTTTTTAGATACCTCTGTCTAGCATTAAACCTCCCCTTTTTGTTAGCGATTCCAAACGAATGTGACCACTTTTTTAGACCAGGTATTAATTTTTGTGGTCCCTTGTTTTAAAGCCATAATATGCAACTCTTTCATATTTTTAAATCATGTTCTTGAGCCAGTTTGTGCTAAAATGACCCTTTACAGGGTTAATGAAATGTCACTCAGGCCCCCACCGCCCTCTGTGGCCAGAATACCACACTTGCAACTTTAGAGTGGCGGTCCGGTCTCTGTTGGACTTAGTAAAGTAGAGCTGACACGCCTGGTGCTGCAGTCTGCTTCCAGCATGTTTCCTGCATGTTTTAGATCATGAACACAGCTGATTTGTTTGATTTAGTGATGAACCGCTCCGGTAGACACTAATGAAGGCTGAGGAGACGTTTCAGCAGTTAGATTAAGGTGTTAAAAACATGAACGCACAGCGAGGAGATAAGTTTTACTTTCGCTTTCACTAATGAACACCAGGGGACGCGAAAAACAAGCCCAAATTGCCAAGTGTTCCTTTAAAAAGGAGACTGGGGAGCTGGCTTTTTCTATTAAAGCTCCATTGGACTGGAACAAATTACCAACTGACCTAAAGTATATTACATTTTTTCGTTTATTTAGAGTTTTGATATATGAACATTTAATGCCCACCTGCATCTGTTTTTGATTTTTTTATGGATTATTTATTTATTTACAGTAACTCTTTAATTTGATATTTATCTGTTCTATTTATCTACTATGTATGTTCTGACTTGTTGCGCCATTTGTATGTTTACTTAAAGGTAGGGTGACCATATTTCCATTTCCAAAAAAGAGGACAGGGGAGCTGTGCCTACCGATGACATCACACTATGCCGCACAAACCACGTTGGGACCCATTTTTTTCCCGGGGTTCTGTCAGAACACCTGGCTTAGAGCTAAAATATCCGATTCTGCCAACAAAATGGCTCTAGAACAATTCATATGTAAACCGAGGTGTTTTTGCAAACACTGTAATTAATACTCCTGGGCAGGGTTTGAATTTCACAGAGGATTCTGGGGGAGCCCAGTGACGGGGGTGTGGGTGGGGGGTCTGTTTGCCTTGGCCCCCCAAAACGCCTTGATACGGCCCTGGATGTGGGACTGAATTTTGAAGGTGATATGAATTGTATCAAATATATAAATATTATATGCTTATGAATTATTGCTTTATGAAGGTCAAAAGGTGTAGTGGGATAAATCTACCAACATTTTCCTTTTCAAGAACTTTGTTGTCTTGTTTTTTATTTGAATATTTTCCTGTCCTGTCTGTCTCTGATCTTCCTGCTTCTCCTCTCCATCCACAAGAATAAACTGTTTCCTGACTTCCTCCTGTTTCACCTCGAGTTACTTTTGAACTAAACATTCAAATGAATCTACCGGCTGAAAAAGAGTGGCGTGTGCGCTGCGCGGCCGCACGGGTGAGGTGAAATCACCGGTGGACGGGTGACGCGCTCCAGACACGAATAAAAAATATGATTAAAAGACAGAAGTAAGACAGAAGATTATATGAACGGACATGAACGATCGTGTGTTAATTATATTTTTGGGTGGCGCCACTTTGAGAATGTTACTGTGGCCGTGTGCAGCCACCTGGAGCGCTTCAACAATCAGCATTATCTGTCCTCTCCTCACAAAAGAGTCCCCAGTACGTTGAGAGTCCATATAAATAATGTAATATAGGTAGAAACAGAATCTTTTTTTTCGGGCATCCCTGGGTGTGTAAGTTGAGGGCTTCCAGCTCCCTGTAATTCAAACCCGGCTCCTGGATGAAAACCCGGACATTTTCATCAATATAGGAAACCCCCCCGGACGCCCCGGACAGAGGGTGAAAAGTGGACATGTCCGGGGAAAAGAGGACGTTTGGTCACCCTACTTAAAGGTGTCCCAGAATGCAATTAATCAACAATCTAAAACAGAGCTTTGAGCCTCCAAAAAGCATAAGAAAATTTTTTTTGGCTTTCATCTGTCCCAGGAGCCCTGATACAGGCCATTCTAACCCCCCTTACTCAGGCCTTCAGTGAAAAGAGCTGTTGACCCCTCCCACTCGGCCAGGACATGCTGATTGGTTGGTTTTCCCAGAAGGCCTCAGACACATGCAGGTTTCAGGAGGCGTGGCTCCCCCTTATGACGTGTTAAGGAAGGCTTTCTCAGAACAGGAGGTTTTCTCTCACCTTTTTCAACTTTCTAATTTACATAAAAAGTAGGTCACACACAGCTTTGACTTTTTGGTATGCTACTGTTGACCACCCAAGCTGTCTTATTCAACAACAAGGAAAATGTTGGTTTACATTCTAGGTCCCCTTTAATTGTTCTTGTGTGTGTGTCTTTGCTCTTGCCCAAAGACTGTATTTTACCCCATTGAGTTTACGTTTGCTTAGAAAATGCTGTGTCTGTTATCTTGGTGTTATATCCGTCTATATAACTTAACGGCAAGATGAGTCACCACATGTTGAACATATCTATATTCCTTTTAATAGTTGACTGCGGAGGAGTACACGGTATCAGAGAGCACCTACACCACACCTGGTGTTCTTACACTTTGTACATAAACTAGTACCACCTAACGGTGCACTAATATTTCTGAATACATAACACTTGGTATTTTATTTTCATTGTAACTTTTGATGGAGGACCCACTTGGAAACCAGATCTTCATCTCAAGTACCTGATCCTCCAAAAAGATAAGGAAATAAATAAATAAATAAATGATCAATTTCAACTCTAAAAGCCCCAACTTCTAAAATATTTAACTCCCCACTTTACAGCTGATGTATAAAATAAAATAGCATGCACATGTGAACAGTTGCACATTGAGTTTTATTGAGTTCATTGTGACAACATCCTGGAAAATATACTCGTCTGATGTCTGAATTGCCAGCATGCTGTTAGGACTGCTGTGACCTGTTGGAAAAGAAAGACAAGTTAAAGACATATTCCCTAGGGGGGGCGAGACACAAAATAACTGAAAACCACTGCTCTAACTCAGCCCCTAACTACCCCTAGTGGTCAATGTTAGTATAACAATAACAATACACATAGATCAGGGGAAAGCAATGCTAGTCCCTGAGGACCCCTATCCAGCACATTTTAGTTGTTTCCCTGCTCTAAAACACCTGACTTTTTTAAAGCAGGTGATTAACAGGCTTCTACAGAGTTCAATGAGCTGCTTAACAGGTGAATCAAGTGTGTTGGAGCAGGGAGACAACTAAAACACGATGGATAGCAACCCTCAGGGAAGGGAGTTGCCCACCCCTGATCTAAAATATGTTGACAATGTCTCTGGTTTCTGTAAATGATAACATTCATCACGCGGCCCACAGGTACAAAACTGAAAGTGTCTTGGTGACCTCTAGGTGGAGCTGGCGGCCCTGTGGTTAAGGATGGCTGTACTTGAACTGGCAAATGTGCAGCTAATAAAGTCTAGCTGGAAACTAGTTGTGGAGAATGGAAATCGTACTATCAAGAAAAATTAATAAATACACGTTTGGTTTTTCTAAATGTATATATTTAGACAGACAGACATTTGCATTTTTTCCTTACTGTTCAACATTTGTACAGTGTGTTGAGTCTGGTGATGTCATTCTGGCTCATCTGGGTGGCTGTTCCAAAGGGAACATTTGGGTCAGGAATGGGAACCATCGTAGGCTTGTTGTTTGCAGAGAAAGCGTATCTGGAATAAAAGCAATGGGTCATTTGCTTTTGTTGAGAACAAAAATACATTTATAAAGGTTTCCTAAAACAAAAACTTAAATCTGTAATTTGTATGAATTTTCATGTTCAGCTGTGAGGTATAATTTCTCCAGACAATCCTAAGTGGGCCCTGTGCTCTCCTCTTGGTAGGAAATGTCTGAAACACCTCGCATGGAAGGCAACTGAAAGTATCCTTACCCGACCACTGCATCAGGCTCTTTTGAATCTGCAGCAGCTCTGCTTTGAGTTTCTACCAAGCAGCTGACCTCCCTATCCCTGAGTCACCATGCAGCTTTGGGTCTCTTATTCCCAATGTGGAGTTCACCTCAGACTTGGAAGTCTTCACCCCAGCTGTTTAACACTTATTTTACTGTAAATGTTACAGTGCCTGTTGGAGGTCCCAGTTTGATGAAACAGAAACACACATCACTCACTGAAAGCAGCAATGCAACTAGGAGACCCTCCGCCCCTTGGCTAAGCCTGGACATTTTGTCTGTAAAAGTCAGATTCTCCTCTCTAGCACTCTTTATTACCCTTGAACAGACAGTGTGTGAACACACCTGTGGTCCTTTTTAAGAGAGGGACAACTGGTGTGTCTGCTAAGAGCACAACATCTGAGGCCACAAGGAACTCTGAATTAATTCTCATGTGTAAAAATAAATTAAAACCTCAACTAAAAAATGTTTTGGGATTTTTTTGGATAATCTTTTAGATCCAATCTCTGTGTGTGTTGTAGCGTTCCCAAATGACTTATTTTTTCCTTACCGGAGCTAACACGGTTAGCCGTGCGGCTGCAGTCATGCTAACAGGACTCGTTAGGAGTCCAGAAGGACCAGTAGCAGTTCCAGATGCATATATAGTTGGAATGTGTAGATTATTATTTTAGATCAAACCTCTGTTAGGTAGAAATGCATATAGGGCTCCGACATATGGCTATGACTTTTTCCTGCAGCTGTAAATGCAATTATCTATAATCATTGAGAGCACAAAGTTGAACAAAATACAGCCAATCACGTAGTAGCACCAGTAGCTGCCCTGTAACATGTCTTTGAGTAACGTATGCAAAACACTGTGCTTCACTGTTTAGAGGAGAGAATTTAGATTTTCTGTAATGATTTATGACGAAATTCCTTAACAAAATGAAAAATTGAACCAAGTTTATATAGATGGTAAAGTGTAGTTACACTGAATTTCTACAGTTTTCATGCAGAGTCTGGCCAGTACCTTTAAGAAAAGTAATCATAGACTTGCAGCTAAGGGTGTTTTAGTTTAATGTGCACTTATGGACCCCTATGTTTAACACTGCTGGTCATGGACAAAATATGACATAATTCCAACAACAAAACACCACACAGATTCAGATCAGGCAGGCCATTCTTCTCATCCCACCCCTCCACTTCACACTGCCATCACCCACACGGGCATTAAAATACCCCCGTAAGACAGCTGACTCCCCAGATGATCACCTTCTAGATGAAGGTGGTCTTTTATCAGGGATCAGGTTGCTTCTGTGTATGAAATGTGCTAAATATTACCTTCTAAAAAGCAATGATTCTCAGAAAGCTGGGTACTCTGAAATGCTGGTAGGTGCATGTGCACAGACGGCAGTCAGGACCCTTACACCCATCCACAGAGTCCAGTCAGTCCAGCTAAGGTTGGCTGAAGTGAGTCCAAACGTGTCTAGTTGTTCTAAGGTTTAATGCTAAACTACCAAACGTGGAGGACATTTTATAATGAGCTACATTTCAAACACACACACATGCACGCACGCACGCACACATGCACACACACACACACTGCAAACCTGTGGTACTGCATGACAGAGTTGTAGTCGTAGGGGGTGTTCAAGTTCAGCGTGTTGAGCTTGTCAAAAGCATAAGCCAAACCTGAGGAAACAAACAAAAACATTAGACTGAACTGTCCGCTGTGTCCTGTGTTGACATCTGTTCGTACCTCAGAATTCTTTTATATCAGAGCTGGATGAGAGACTGAGGCTGTATTTTATATAAAGAGCTGAGATGAGTTAGTTTTTATAATTAATTAGTAAAATTTCTTAATCCTTTCATTCCAAATGTATCATATCTGCTCCACACATCTGTCTCTAACAGGATTAGTTTCCTCAGTCCTGAATTCTGTACATCTTCTGCCACCTTGTGGAAAATTCTAAGTACTGCAACAGGTAAGTGCCAATTATATTCCTATGGCTGCTGTAATATTGTCTATATAACTAATAAAACTTCAATCATTATGTCATTGTTATATTTTACCCCTAAAAATCTGATACATTCAATTTTAATCAAAAAGTTCTATATTTCTAAGATTGATCTATTTATAGGCTAATGCAAATAAATCATTAAACTGAAAGGTTATAAGGCTCAGACTTGAAGTCAGACCTCTAACATTTGGTTTTCAGACTAGGGCTCACCAGACTGGATGTTCTCCCACAGAATCTGGATGTGCTGGTCTCTGTCGGAGCGGCACTGCTCATGGTTGAAGCCCAGGGCGTGGAGCAGCTCGTGCTGGACGGTGTTGTGGTAAATGCAGCCCTGGCGGTCCAGTGAGATTGTCTGGGCAGAACCACGGCGACCAACGTAGGAGTAACAGCTGTGTGTGACAGAGCACGTTAACGACACGTAGGTTTGCATACAGAGAAGGAACATTATCATTTAGGGGAGAGTCTCCAACAGCTGTCCAACTAACCATCAGTGGCAACAGGATCAGGAAAAAGCAAGAAAAACAGCTGACTTGTTTATGTTTTACAGCATAAAGGAGGAAAGTAGGCTGCTTTGTTATTGTTCCTAAACGAGGAGCTTTTATCTAGACCAAAACCAGTATTTGTGTGTATTCAGTGCAAAACCAACAGAATATTTCAGTTTTCAAACATATTCCGGGTTGAAAGGATCAGTGTATCAGGGTTTTAGGGGCTTTTTGTTTTAAGTTCAAATTTAGGGATCATTGTACCGGTTACTGTCGTAATGCTCCTTTTCATAAAACAAACAGTGGTAGAGTGTGAGTTTTATATGTGGAACCCCACACACCCACGCTTATGCACACACACACACACACACACACACACACACACACACACACACACACACACACACACACACACACACACACACACACACACACACACACAGTACCGCGGGAAGTAGGGGTGCTGGAGGGGCTGCAGCACCCCCTGCTGGTGACCTCAAATATTTATTTACCACTATGGCAAAAAAGCGGATTTTACACTTTTTTGGGAAGCCTCGAGAAAACAAAAGGAGATGCAGCAACAGTAAGTTCTGGGGTATACTGTCATGTATCCGGTCCAAGATAGTGCAGTGACAGTTTATTTGCAGTTTATTTTGTGCTTTTTATTGTATTTCAGAGACTTTTTAACACGAACAAACTTGTCCCTCATTCTCCTCCACCTCTTCGTGCACTCACCACCTCTAAACCCACGTTTACCATCATTTCCGTCCACGAATAAAACGCTTGTTGCATATCTTTATAGTCCTCCAGCCACGGGATCACACTGTTCATGTCACACTGTGAGAACTCCAGAAAGGTGCCACTGCCACACTGAACGGCGCAACCTTTCAGTGAGCCAGACTGCATGACGTCTCGCTCCAAGAGGACATGCTACGTCACGAGCGCACCCCCCAAAAAGCATACGTTACAGATAAGCAATACAACGCTAAAAAGAGAAAAAAGCGCCACAGTAAACACTTTTTAGTGTCAGCTCATGACCTATAGCTCATCTTCCTCAAAGAGGAAGAATTGATCCGCATTGGCCTCAGACTCCAGCTGCGCGTCTCCTTTTCCCGTCTTCCAGCTAAACAGCTGATCTGTCTGCTGGACATCCATCCTTCTCATCCTCCTTTATCCATAAAAAACACTAAACTACAGAGAAGTAACTATCTATCTGCCACAGATCGCTCCAATATCTAAAGTTCAGTGTTTACTCGGCTCAGTGACAGCGCATCAGCGCACCTTTTGACCCCTGCTGTCAGATCACGCAGCAGCATCCTCTCCCTCAGCAACAAAACGCTACTGAACCCATTCTTAGTTTAATTATTTTAGTATAACTCCGGTTTTATTCGGGCTATTAACAAAAATAAAAACTGGTGTGTAGTTTATAATCTGCATACCGTAAGTTGAAACCAAAGACTGTATATATAAGATTTGAAACGGAAACTCAGAGAGGCGGAGTCTTGCTGCTGCGGCGTCTCAAAGGTGTGTTTTCATTGGTCAACTGCAGACGGGAGTCGTAGGTTTTCGAGCAGTGCTGAAGACTGTTAGCCTAGTGAACTAGACCAATTCTTGCTTTGCAGAGTTTGTATATACACATATATAGGATGGCTTGCCAGGCTAGAAGACTGTTGGAGTGTGTCTTCTGTCTAATAATGAGACTCGTATCGATGCCTATGCTACACGTAGGCTATGATTCACCTGGACATAACGAGTTGAGCGCAGCTGAGCTTTTTTTTCCAGCACCCCCTGCTGAAAATATGTTCCCGCGGCTATGCACACACACACACACACACAGTTACCCATTGACAGACTGGATGCTCAGATAGTCTCTCTGACTGCTGCGTTTGACAAAACGAATACAGGAGAAATCGTTGAAAGACTGCAGGCCTCGTTCAATGATGGACAGCTCACGGGCCGCTGCAGACACACAAAACAGAAGTATTTATCTGCATTTTTATATTACAGGACCTGACAAAGTTTATTGGATGTCTTTGTTTTTCCCAATGTTATCCCAGATTCCACGTTCAATTAGTCAATTTGACTTGGTTAGTATGTAAAAGGTGGTTTATCCGAGATAACCCTTTATAAAGGTGTGGAACACTGAAAAACTATTTTTAATATTCTGATTATAATGGGTCACTCAGGGTTTGTCATGCAGGCTGAACATGAAAATAGTCTCCTCCACCTATCTCCTGCATTAGCTTCTGATAGAAAATAGACGGTGAAACTCTAGGATTAGAAAATCCTGACAGATCTACGTCACACTGTCACTTAGCATTCATGGACTCACCCATCTTGACTCACGACGGGGAAGGCTGTTGTTGGTTTAGCGTCCAGGAAACATCAGAGAACGTCCGGCTAGTAGAAGCTAACCGTTAGCATTAGCAACTCCACCACACAGCAGAACTCCTCCAGGCTTGTGTTGTTAGTGGAGATAAAACATCAACGTTGCAGAGCAAACAGAGTCAGTGGTAGAGTCGTGTTGCTGTTAGCCAAGCAGAGGAGAGATGTCCACATATCAGGAAATAAGACTCCAGATCCTGCCGTCTGAAGCTACTTTCTCCCTCAGGTGACTTGTACTACCTGATTCAGATCCACCTGAGACCCCGATCCCCCCCATATGTCTTACAAGGCATTGATTCCTACTAGAGACTACTGCAAATGTATTGATTAAACGAGTGTTCAACACCTTTAAAGGGTTGGGCACATCATGATTTATTGATAACTTATTACAGGTGAGCTACTATTCAGTTACTTACAGTAATGAGTGGCAATGACGTACGGCACGTAGACTCTTCCATCTGCAGATTTGGGCCACATGCAACCACTAGAAGTGCACTGATCAGCGTTCCTCTCGGCTTCGCTGTCATAAGCAATGTCATCAATGACTAAGGGCTCGTCCTTCGTGTGCACTGTTAAGGAACATTTCAGGCATTTCGTCACGTTTAAATATATAAACGTCTATCAGAACGTAACTACAACACACTGGGAACAGAGTCTTACCAACATCCTTGTTGGCCCTCCACAGGCGCTCTGAGACAGACAGTTCCTGTTAAAAAGACAACATCAGTGGGACAACTTCACAGAAAATATTGAAAGGTAAAAATACTTAATGCTGTCAAGGGGAATGAATATGTATTTACATCAATTATGCAAAACAACTATAGACAAATTAGAGCCAACTGTACCTATCCAAGCAGAAATGTATTTCTTTATCATTGCTATAAAAGATGATGCTACTCACCTTCTCCTCCTCGGCCCAGCAGCCGGTGGAGACCGCCAGGACCACCAGTAAACTGAAGAACTTAAAGGAAGCCATATGATCAGCCTGAACAGCACCTCTAACATCTGATCTCTGTGAAAGCCCCGTTTATATGCCACAGCATATCTGCACACTTGTGAAAAAAAACACCAGTGAGCTTCATGATAAGAAGCATGTTACCTTGAAAACAGACCGTCTCTTCCCACATCGACCAAACTAAAAAAAACTGCCAGCTTTCATATGATTTCCAGGTATGTGAAAGAGTTGGCCCTGGAAACATCTGGTCCTTTTTTAATTTAAAGGTGCTGTATGAAATGTTTTTCTGGAGCATTTTTGCCATGTCGATTGAAATGATCTTAACATACTGATGGCAACAATACATCAAACGTTTTGTCAAAAAAATGAATAATTTTAATGTTTGAAACGTACAATTCTGGGAAAACCTCCTCCAATAATTGTGAACGTCCCATTCTTAAAGGTGTCGTTCACTGAAAACCCATTTTCATAACGATTATTTCTGATTATAATCAGTCACTCTGAGTTCTTCATGCAGGCTGAACATGAAAATAGTCTCCTACACCTATCAGCAGAACTCCTCCAGGCTTGGTATTTGTGGAGATAAAACATCAATGTTGGGGTTGGGGTCGGTGGTAGAGTCGTTGCTGTTATCCAATCCAAAGCGAGATGTCCAAATATCAGGAAATAAGACTCCAAATGCTGCCATCTGAAGCTATATGCACTAACATTAATAAAGAGACCCTTATTGTAAAGTGTTACTTCATCCTCTAACCTTCTCTCCCCCCATACATTATACATGCTACCATTAGGGTCTGTTTCAGGAACTACGGGATCTCGTTTCACACCTATGCAGATGACCTGCAGATCTATGTATCAATAGCAGTGAATAGTGCCACCCTCCCCCAGGTTGTGTTAAACTGTCTGAAAGATGTGCAGGCGTGGTTCAACACAAACCGAACTAAATCATGGTCTTTGGGTCGTCTACTGCACTGCAACATCAACATAGCAGTGCTGGAGACCTTTTCTCTTATCCTACAGTTAAGAATTTGGGGTTGTTTTTGACTCAGGTCTCACTTTTGTGAATCAGATCAGTGCGGTGGTGAGGCTCCTTAGCAGGATTAAGGCCTGTATGTCCCATCTTTGCGACTTGTATCCACGTTATGATTTCCTCGCGTCTGGACTATTGTAATACCCTGTATATTGGCTTACCACAGTCTGCCTTAAAGCGCTTACAAAGTGTACAGAATGCGACAGCTCACTTTTAACAGGATCGAGAAAACTCCTGTGCTGGCTGATCTTCATCGGCTTCCTGTGAAGTTCAGGATTGATTTTAAAGGGGTCAGCACCTATAATACCGTGGATATCTACATCCTATTATAGTCTTTTAGACCATTAAACTAAATTGTATTGGAAAAATAAATTAAAAATGTGATTTTTTAATCCTATATTGTGAAGGGCATTTTTTTTTCGCGAGCTCACATGCGATATTTCGGCTGTCTCGGACGCGCGCGGGACTGAGGAGCGCGTTCATTGGTGGAAGGAAGCAGGAAGCAGGACGCGGCTTCAGCGTCTCGCTCCAAAACAACAAAAGTTATAACTGAACCCGACCTGGCAGTAACCGACAGGATCTAACTGTGTATTTATGAGCCAGAGCCTCACCTCGTGCGTAATGGCGTCCTCGTTTGTTGTTGAGTTGGGAGAGAAGCAAGCTCATCCAGGCATCGGCGCTTATGCTGTTGTGAAGCTGGAATACACAGACCGATCGGCGTTTTGTCTCCCGTAACACGGATTATAACATGAGTCGTCAACGGTAAGACATCATTTATGCGTTTCAGCCCCACAGAAGGAATACAGACAGATGCTGTGAACCCCGCCCTACCCCCCCGCCTTTGGAACTGTGGCCTGGCCTGCCAAGGACACCGTACTGAAGGAGTCAATGTGCTCTACGTACCCTCTATCTCCCTCCCACCTCTGAACGTCAGGAATCGAGAACGCACACTGAGGCTGCGCTCTCTCTCCCTGGAGCGAGGAGGTTCCCAGCCCCGCCCTGCCCACCTCTTGGAGACCCATGTCTGTCTATATATGTTGCCCCCCTCCCCTCTATCTCTCTACCCCTACCCCCCCCCTCTTTGTTTCTAGTTATCTGGCAGTGTTTTTATTTTGATTTTACTGTATTAATTCTTAATCTAGCTCACTGCCTGTTATATGTCATATGATTCTAGTTTTAGTAACCATTCATTTAGTCAGTCTTAAATGTTAGCTGGTTTACTCGTTATACTGCCTCAGTTCAGGTCACCCTACACTCTTAGTTTAAACAATCATTTGTGCACTTAGTGACTTCTGGTTGACCTTGATACCCTATCAGTACCACCACTGATCTCAGCTACATTTAGTATCACTCAAGTTCTGTTAGTTCTATAATAATAATTTCTTGGTCCTTATGGTCCAAGCGAAGCTCTGTTAGTATTATGTTAAGAGTTTCTAGCTTTAGTTGTTCATTGTCTATTTTTTGTATGTTCTGTTTTGTAATGTCTTATTTGTTTGTAAAGCGCTTTGAGTTGCCTTCGGGTAGGAAATGCGCTATATAAATAAAACTGCCTTGCCTTGCCTTTGTTGTGCTTCATATTTGTTTATATTAGGCCGTTGTGCCGACACATACGGCCAGAACTCAAGTTCTCGTGTTGGAGTGCGCGTGCTCGTGGGGTGCATGTGAGCTGGTTTAAGAAGGCAAGATTAAACAAACGCGTTAATGTTGAATATCGGCTTCTCAGCCAGTGAACAATCATTAGGAAACCATTATAGACATGTTTTTAAGTGGAAAAGTGAAGATTTCAGGTGCTGACCCCTTTAAGATACTGTTATTGGTCTTTAAATGCCTCCATGGGTTGGCTCCCTCATATCTGTGTGAACTTGTTCAACCTTATGCTCCATCCAGATCTCTGAGATCAGCTGACCTCCATCTGCTGGCGACACACAGATCAAGGTTAAAAACTAAAGGTGGGAGATCTATTTCTGTGATGGCTCCTGTTTTGTGGAACGGCCTGACTTTAGAGGTTTACAGCTGGTACTGTGGCCATGTTTAAAGCACGTCTGAAAATGCATTTGTATGCCTTGGCATTTAGCTGATAACCAATAGGCTGCAGGTTTCAGGGCTCACTTATGGCTTTTAGTCTTTTGTAATTTTCTATCTTTTATTGTTGCTTTTATTCTTTGTAGCTTGTTTTAATGCATCTTTACTTTGTGTGCAGCACTTATGGGCAACAGCTGTTGCCATTTAAATGTGCTATAGAAATAAAATTTGACTTGACCCTCTCTCGTCTCAATGTGCACAATGTGTGTTCTCAACTCAGAGCAGTTGAAGGGTTTGGGTTAGGTTTACCCTAACCCTAGTGTAACTGACCTTTCGCCGAGCCCCGCCCCCCTTACTGTTGCCAAGTCCGACAATAAGTGGATCAAATACTGCAGCTCGGCAGATTGCCACGATGGAAAGAAGTAGACAGATGCGTGTCAGCGACATTTTTTGGAGCAATTCCTCTGCAATATCCAGATCGAGGCAAAAAGTGTTACAGTATGCAGTGGAGTGATATATTAGTGTCAGCTCCACTGAGCGAAGCGTAGCAGGGAACAAGGAGTTGGGAGTTCGGGAGAAGGTGGCGTCCGGGGGCGCGTGGATCCGAGGAGCGGTGGTGGGGATGCGGTGTCCCTGTGAGCTGTCAGATGATCTGAGCTCTTGGATAGTCTGGGAGGACCTCCACCCAGCCGCGGGCGGGGGGAGCACTCATGCTTGGCTGTTGCTGGTTGAGCTCGATGAGGAGGTTCTGAAGGGAAACGAAGGAGACACGACTACTATCGAGGCTAATGCTTAGTAGTAAATTAGGCTTAGCTTCATCATCTTGTTTGGAGCTGTCGGATAGTAAAGGTTGCTATGATGTGTGATTGGACAATAGCCGTTTTGGGGGCGGGGCCGGCAAAAGGCTAATTGAATGTTGCATTCATTGTGCTAGTTGTTTTACATGCTGTTTTGTGGGTGTGCTGGAGAAAGGGGGTTGGACTTTTGGATTGTGTATATTTAAAAAGTAGCTTGTTTGAATTGCAAGAAAAACATCTAACAATCCACGTTTAAATTTAATTTTAACCATTTTAATTGTGCTGGCCATGTAAGGTCAGAGGTCATGTTCAGGCCCATAGCCGTTTTAGCAGCTTCATGACTTCTCGTCTAATTATTGGACTTTATGGTGATTAGGGACATTGTGTATGTAATTTTAGTGTTTAATAATACTTAAATGCAAGAATATCTGGAAACTTTAATATCTGAAAAACCTAAATAATGATTTGATGGCATCAAAAGACCTTCACTATCAGTGATTTATGGGACAAGACCACTAGATGACATTACTTAAATCTGCTATTTTATATTATTTATTATTAATAATGAAAATGTGTTCAACTCCCATCGCTAAAAAACAAACAATATTGATGATTCATAATTACAAATGCTGTCATTTTATATTTTAGATGTATATTATATAGTATATAGAATAGACTTTATTGATCCCACAGTGGGGAAATTCACTTGTCACAGCAGCATCAACAGGTACATAATAATGTAAATAGATTTGACATGTTTGAGACTGAAGTTTTAAGATGGCAGCAAACCTCTCTGTCCAGTCAGAGTTAAACTATTTCACCAGTGAAGAAATGTTGATTGACCTGAACAGAGTAGCTGCACATTGAGCTGAGCCTACAGATTCTTTAAGCTTTATCTCTCATATCTACCACTGTTGACTCATGTTCAGCATGTTGGAAAGTTTTAACCAGCAGATGTGGACGAGGACAGAAAGCAGCACCCTGCTTTAGTTTGTTTATTATTATTAATCCACTTTATCTGCTGCCTGGTTTCTGTTGTTTTTATGTATTTAAATGAGAGATTCAAGCAGAAATGATCCAATGGGAACATTTAAAACATTTATTCAAACAATAAAAGCAGCAAGTCAGAGAGAAATAGAAGTACAATTAGTTAAACTAAAGGAAACTTAAAATAATGTCATTTAAAACATAAACCTCTGCTTCAGTAAAGATGTAATTGATGTTGCTTCATTAAATCAGATGTGTTGTTGGCAGAAACACGCCGAGAGCTTCAGAAGGACAGGTTGATGAGGGGAGCAGCGTTCTCTTTCTTTTCTTCTGGACTCCATTTGATAAGTGGAGAGCTCAAGTCAATCAGCTGGAACAACACAAGAATCAAAGCTTTTTAAATGTTTAATCACAAAAACATACAACAGACATGCATTATAACTTAGTGACCTTCCTGATTTACAGGCTGTTTCAGTAAATACTTCAGCTTTTGTTTCAATACGTAGTCATAAAAGTCCCTACAGAGTCCTGTCTCACTTCATATCCTTTTATATTCTCTCATTTTTTAAATGCATCATCAAACCAAACTAAATATTTGTCTCGTCTTTCTGGAGATATTTGCAAATTAACATTTTGAAACGTACCGACCCGTAAATATTCCATAACGGCAACTATTTCTACCAGATCCATGAGTTTAAAGTGTCTCTAGCCCTTTTTATAAAACAATGCCGCCAATTTGCCGCAACGCCGATGCGGCATCGGGGAGCGTTAGGTCGTTTATAAGAGCTCAGACCGTGGCGGTAATGTTGCACAATCATGTCAGTTTTATAAAAGATTACGCGATGGCGGCAAAAAGGAGGTATGGGGGCGGTCTCTACGCTGTCGCGGACTTCTGTGTATCTTGGACATAACTTGCTTTTTATTGCGATCGAAGCAGCGCTCCTTAAGTTTTTATTTTAACAACCAGCTACAGGTGTGTGTCCTCCACCATCCCTGTGAGCTGTCAGATGATCTGAGCTGCAGATCTAACGGAGAGAAGCTCCTGGAGCACCGCCGGTCCAGTTAATAATTTCAGCTGGTTCTGTTTACAAACGTGAAACTTAAGCGCGTGTTTACTTTCATTTTTAATATAGTTCCCGGCCGGAGCGCAGCATTAATTCATCACGTGGTCATGACACCTCCCTCTTTTGCGCCAAGGCTTAATGTGCGTTTATAAGACTGGCGAAGCCGCAATATTACCGCAATATTACTACCAAGCGTGGCGGCACGAATGCCGCAAAATTCCCGCAACGTGATGCCGCCATGTTCATAAGAAACATGTTGCGGTAATATTACGCTGATTTGCCGGCATGGTGTGTCTTATAAAAAGGGCTTCTGACTCAGTGATGCTTTAGGCATGTTTCCACTGTCGGAACTTCAGGGTAAATTTACCAGAACTTCTTGGGATGCGCACGTCTCCATTTCACTGGGCCGGCCGAACGGGCCGTTTTCTGGGCGATTTTCAGGAACTTTGGGAGTACCTGATCAGGGGTGGAGTAGCTGAGTGGACCTTTTGGTTAACTCACACTGATTGGTTGTAACTCAGTAGGAAATGACATCAGCAGACGTCCAAAACAACGAGCATTAGTAAAATTAGAAAAGTTGCTTGTGAAGCAGAATGGACGCACAAGGAAATAAGCACCAAGTGCTTTAAAATCGTCGTTACTAAACTCCCAACAAAACCATGGTGGAATTCCCCCGACGACGTCATTCACGGGGCTTTGTTGTCTCTCAGAGCGCCATAAAAAATGGAGCTTCTTCTGGTCATTGAACGCCACATTTTACATCACACAGCTGCTCTCCCAGTCCTCTGAATGGATTAAATTGCCGTACTTTGACAGAATAAAACTTTTAATGTTACTGTGGACACTTTTTGGCACTGATCAGAAGCCTCTTTTATAAAACAATGCCGCCAATTTCCCGCAACGCCGATGCGGCATCTGGGAGCCTAAGGTCGTTTATAAGAGCTCAGACCGTTGCATTAATGTTGCGCAATCATGTCAGTTTTATAAAAGATTACGCGATGGCGGCATAAAGGAGGTATGGGGGCGGTCTCTGCGCTGTTGCGGACTTCCATGTATTTTGGACATAACTTGCTTTTTATTGCGATCGAAGCCGTGCTCCTTAAGTTTTTTTCCCCAGTCAGCTACAGATGTGTGTCCTCCACCATCCCTGTGAGCTGTCAGATGATCTGAGCTGCAGATCTAATGGAGAGAAAACTCCCTGAGCTGCAGATCTAACGGAGAGAAGCTCCTGGAGCTCCGCATCGCTCCAGTTTATCATCTCAGCTGGTTCTGTTTACAAAAACTAAACTTATGGCCGTGTTAACTTTCATTTTCAACATAGTTCCCGGTCGGAGCTCTGCATTAATTCATCACGTGGTCATGACACCTCCCTCTTTTGCGCCAAGGCTTAAAGTGCGTTTATAAGACCGGCGAAGCCGCAATATTACCGCAATATTACTACCAAGCGTGGCGTCACGAATGCCGCAAAATTCCCGCAACGTGATGCCGCCATGGCGCATTCATAAGAAACACGTTGCGGTAATATTACGCTGATTTGCCGGCACGGTGTGTCTTATAAAAGAGGCTAGTGACATCACTCACTGCTGATGTCTGTGCAAAGTCCTGAGAGGGCTGAATGTGTATGGAGACTCAACAGCTGAGAGGGTTGAGCCATCAGATCTCATGGTCAATTTCCCTCTCCCAGAATTTACCCAGAAGTTCGGACAATGGAAACACGCCTATTAAGAAGATGGTTGCTACCTGAGTTGCTGTGCTCTTCTCATTAGTGCGGACCAACTCTGGGGTGTTGGTCAGATCAATGAGAAGTTTCTCTTGGGGCTGTAGACTCGGAGGTGAAAGATCCAGCAGAAGAACCTGGGAGAAGGAAGATTAAGGTAAGTTATGTGTGTTAGTAATGTCTGGCTGGAATCTGGGCTTTAAATGAACTGGATTTGCTTTGAGGTGACCTTTGACCAGGCCCGTTACAAGACAATTGTATCGGGCCTCGAGCTGGCCAGAGGCCCCCAGAAAATGACTGCTGATGAAACAAATGCAACAAACTGTAGTTAGACGTGCTGCCCTTTTAATAGTTAAACAGTTATAGTTACTATGGAGTTTGCACGTTGTTTATATGTTTTATGAGATGGTGTTCAGTTTTTTGCAAAAGTTAAAATGTAAACGTTGCAAAGTGTGCAGCATTACTCAAGATATGTAAACACTGTTTGCACTGTACAAAAACTATTTTATTGATATGAAGTTTGGGTGAACTTAAAGCAGAAATCTGAATTTTTTTTATCCGATGGCACCATCTAGAGGTTAAAAACTTCATTCATTCATTTATTGATTTATATAGCACCTTCCAGTCAAGGCAGCCCATGGTGTTGAACTCTAAGCACTTTAAGCTGTTCTTATTTTCATATATGAATGGCTGAAAGCAACACGTCTCGTTCATAAATGCGAACCTCTAGCTGACCAAAACCGTTAAAACACATTGTTTTACAAATATTATTCTCACATTATGCTGTTCATTCATATGTATACATTTCATATCAGCAAACTCACTAAGTGTGATTAAAGTTGATCATGATTGCTGCTGCTCTGTTACAATAGGGAGCCAAAGTCACGCCCATCTGCTTCTTGACCATCACCCTACAGCCACAAATATGAACAGGAGTCTATGAGAGGATAAAAGTTATTTTCTGATCCAGTTTGATCCATGTGCCACGGATTTAACAGATGATGTCTGTGAATTTTAAAGACGCATTTTGATGCCAAGAAAGCGCTGATTTTAGACGGGCGGAAAATCTTATTTTAGGTTTTGTGTGAAAAGACGTCACGGACTACAAATGCTCGTCTCACCAAATTGATCAAATCGAACCAGACACGGAGAACAGAAGAAAAATGGCTGTGAGTTTAGCGAGCTTTGAATCGCTGCAAGATATTAAAGCAACAGTAGTTACACGTGCTGTGCTCGCTCCCGCAGCGCATAATCAGTTTTTAGCATGCTGTGTCCATGACTGTGATTGGCCAAATGACAATGTGTGACACACTACAACAAAGATTTTGTCAACAAGATAGATTCCCTTCCTTTCTCTGAAAATTGATTGGAAGACTGACTGGAACTGAACCCCCCCATACCTGCAAACTCAGAGGGTGTGAAAAAAGTGACAACTAAACTCACCCCCCCACACACCCAACTCAACTCACACAAAAATAACACGACGAGCCTCAGGAACCATCTGTAAAGGCTGAAATGAGACAAACCTGCTAAAGTCCATGACAGAAAACCGTTGTATTTAGTGGTGAAGATGTTTGATTTAAAGAACTTTAAGCTCCAACCGCTGCAACATGTTGAAGTACCGCCAAGCTGTCTCTGACTGTGATTGGTCAAATGACGACTCCTGACCCACTACAACAAAGATGGTTTGTGAACAAGATGAACTTCCCTCCTTTCTATGAAAATAGTTTCTTATAAAGAGCAACTGAAACCCAACCAAAGACAGCCTCCCTCCAAAAAAAAAAAACAACTCTTCGATTCACGTGGACATTATATTTAGCTTTGGAAATGGCTATTTTCACCGAAAAGCGACAATTTTGCAAGTATGAGACAAACGTATTTAAAAACACGTCAATGATAACCAAATTTAAGACTTTACTAAATGGATTTAAGACTTTTCAAGACCCCGCGGATACCCTGGAAATGATACGGCTCAGAGCTGGCACAGTCCAACTGCCTTGAAACAACCAAAATGTTTCTTTTCTATTGAAAACAACTTTGTGAAAAGTTTCAGGCTTTTCTACTCCTGACCTCTGGCGTTTTGCTCGAGCTCTCCTCCTTCGTCTCCAGGTCCATCAGATCTCTGGTGGGAGCTGGTTTGGGATCTGTTGACACGCAGACGTCCGTGTTCTCCGTTTGGATGGGCTCTTCAGTGTTTGAGGGTGGGATGGTAATGGCCTCCTCCTCCAGGGAGAAGGGCTTAATCTCAGGGGGATCGATAAACTCCTCCTCCTGGGGGTCCTTTGGAACGGGGCTACAGAAAAAAACAAAACATCAAACACAAAACCTCCTCACTGAAACACAACCACCCTCCCCTCCCAGGAAGCAGTTTCAAACCTCTCACCTACAGCTGTGCTGTCTGCCTGCTGACGTAGGGGTGGGCACGATGTTGGAGTGGGACCTGACAGCCCGGGTTTGGCTGGACGGGGCAGGAATGGCCGAAGCCCTGCTTTTGACTGGGGTGGGGAGGGCGGATGGGCGCCGCGTCGCCACCAGCAGAGGCTTGCAGCTGCCCACAGAGGGCGTAAGAGGACCAGCTGACGACTTCAAAGGAAGACTGCTAAGGGAAAAGTGTTTAGTTTATGAAATATTCTCTTATATATTTAATGGAATTAGCAGCAAAAAGAGCACAAAGCAGAACAAACATCCACATTTATTAAAAAAAGAAGTGAAGTTGATCTTTTTACATCAGTTAAACCCAAACTCTGAACCCATACCCTAGCAGAGATCTTCCTTCATGATACTGAACACTCCAACTTTCAACTCAAACCTCAAGAAGAAAGCAAAGGTTCCAAAGCTAAGACCAGTAGCAGTGACATGAGACACGTCAGGGTGACAGAACACGTTTACGGTGATGAGGTTTAGATGGTACCGTACCTTTCTGTACTGCATGCTGACAGCCTCTTTAGCTTCAACACCTTTGGTCCATCTGGTGACGACAGACAGACGCATGACAGAACTAAAGACATGCGGTTACGTTTGGTTCAGAGCAGACCCACAGCTTTGTTGTTTAAATTAAAAAAGAAGTTCAGTAACAGAATAATTAGAATCTGATAGGATTATTCTCTCATCAATGTGATGATGTAAACTAGTACGCCAGATCAGTGGCCTAGACCAAAGCGCGGCCGTGTCTGCAGCTCACCGCTCCCCCAGGGGATGGGTCAAATGCATAGATGTAATTTCACACATCACTTTACATTAAAGTAATTTTCCACCTGCATAAACATGAAAGCAGCAGCTCTTCTCACCATCTGCAGGGCAGACTGCTTTTCCTGCTGCTTGCGGCATTGGAAGCACCAGCGCCTCAGGTTTGGGTTTGGACTTCACTCCATTCTGCAGCCGGCGTGAACCCGTGGAGGAGAGTCTCCTTGGAGGTGTTGGCTGAAGTGGTGTGATCTGAGCTCTCTTCACAGGTGTGGACTTGATGGCTCTAACTCGCTCAGCCTCAGACAGATTCTTGACTTGGGTGGACAGCGAGCGGCGGCTGGCGCCAGAGGATGCTGGTTCTGCTGCTGCGTATACGGTGGAGCGACGAGGTCTGTTCTGACTGGCTCTACTCAGGTTACTGGGGGTGGGGCCAGCGGGGGTGCTCCAATTCCGGTTCAGAGAAGAGTTCAGCTTACCTAGGTGGAGACAGAAGCAATGAAGTGCTACAACTCCAGACTGGATCACAAAAATGCTGACATAGCTGTTTATGCTAACTTAGTCAAGTGTCGTTACCAGTCAGATATATTTACCAGGTAACGAGTTAAATCAGACAACTGGTTGGTGACTTAAAATGTTAAAGCAACATTAAAAAACCTAACACTTTAATTATTGCTTTCAAACTGGTTTCAGTGGTTCTTGAGTCAGAAACTTGAGCAGCTTCACATTGGACAGCACTCTGCTGCCCTCTGCTGACCAGAAACTGCACTTAAAGGGTGAGTAACACCATATGTGGAGACATCTCAAGCAGTCTTCCAGTTAGGAAAAAACCAGCAAAAAAGGCGTCACCTGGAGGACCGAGAGAGTGGCACTGAGGCAGTGATTCACAGCACCCCTCTTAACCTCCCCGCATGCGCCCTTGGAGTTTCCCATTCGAAAAAACGAGTCCTTAAGGAGCGCGCGCACACGAGCAAACTTACCGCTCAGGAGAACAAGCAGACTCAGAAGCACCAGCAGGCTGGAGGATTTCCTGTCCACCAAGATCATTAGAAAAAAGGGGGAGGAGGATTTTTTTTTACAAGGAGGCGAGCGGCTCCGAGCCCAACGTTTTATATCAGCAGGTGAGTGGTTGAGCCAGGTGGAGGTGTGGCCAAGACTCAGCTGGAGTCCAGTGCAGTGCACCCACATAGTACAGTACAGATGTCACCCTGCAGCGCTACAGCCATCAGCTGTGGCTGATTCTAAATCAGTGTAGAGCAGAGTTTTAACCTGAAGATGGAGATAGAATTATGGTTTTGGGCTGAATTATTAGACACTCATCTATACAGGTTAAAAAAAGTTGATTTAGGTGTTACTAGTTAAATCCAGGTGGTGGCTTCTTTTGGCCAGGCAGTGTGTTTTGGCCGCTGCAGCTCTCCGTACCGTTTCCTGATTACACGGGGGAGGGGTTTAGCCGGTCTCGCCACACAAGCCTGATAAACAAATCTCTGTCAGCAGACACGGTAAAAAGGCTCGCTAAAACACGAAAGAACATCCCCAAATAATTGAAAACCACAAAGCCAAACGCAAAGTTTGGGTAGAACTTTGACCCAGAGGTTTCCCAACTGAGCAGACACATGAGAATACATGTAATGACCGCTTAGAGAGAGCAAGCTAGCGGTAGCTGCTCCTGCTTATTTTAGTATTTCACTGGTTGTATATTTATAAACATTACTGAGTCATCTTGTTTCTTGCTTGAAATTATATCAAAATTATATCAAGATATCTCTGGTGCGTAACCACCCTATGGATAGGCCAGACAGTGAATGCTAACTGCTAGCTGCTATCTAACTTTTTTATAAAGTTTGGGGGGTGATCATAGCGGCTCAATCCTCAAATGGGGAATTCTCTGTGAGTGGGACATTAAAGTCCATATCGACCACTGGGAAATGTCTTGGTGCATCTGATGCAAAACATTGTTTATCTGTGGATCAAGAGTTATGTTACAAAATGACAGGTACTGGGATTTCATTGAATCAAAGACACTTATTTCTGGGTTGAAGGAAATGCTCACAAAAATAACATATATTTTGGAAAAAATAATTAAATCTCAAGTTCTGTAATATTGTATCATACCTACCGTTGCTCTGGAAGATGTACAATAGCATGATACCGAGAGAGGTCAGTAAGACTATCAGTACAATCCATCTACTTCCACTTATTCAAACCTAAAGTGTTGAGATCTAATATTTCTGCACTTCTTCAAAATGTCTGTTTTAGACATTCTTTTTAGTGTTGCTGATTCAGACATCATGTGAGCGTTTAGCAGCTAAAGTACCTTTGGCAGGGGACAGAGACATGCTGGAGTTGAAGCTGGACACAGATGATGAAGAAGAGGACGTCTTCCTCATGTCGCTCATCCTCCTGCTCTGAGAGGGCGGAGCTTTAACACTTGAGAAGTCCCTCGCTCTAATACGCTGTGGGAGGATGAAAACAATCAGTGGTTCCCAGAGACAGAGCGTCATACACATGAGCTGGTGGAGGCTGCAGTCAGCACTCAGCTAAATCCATGTTGGTTCTGTGTCAAACAAGCTTTCACAGTTAAAAAAAATGGATGGAGTCAGACTACAAAAGTATTTCAATCATTAAATAACAAAAGCTGGCTTGTAGCTCTGTGAGAGTTTTTGTTTCATCACAGCAGAACAAGCTGGATAAACGTCTGACAAGGAAGCAGGCTGCTAATGACGAGTCATCATGGAAGACGAGCCTCCCTGACTAAAGTTGGACCGGTCATCTCATGAAACCACCAGACCAGAACCTGGACCCACATCCGGCCGCTGTGTCTGAAATTTACTGTGAAAGTAATGTTCTCACACATCATTTCACAAACATTTAGGTGTGGAGTTTATTTAACAGCTAAATAAACATCATGCGAATCAAACAAATATAAATGTATAACAGAGTTTATGTCCCAGCACAAATTATTATTTTTGATCATTTAGATCTATGCACCATTTCATTTTATCATGTAATGTGTGTGACTTACAACAAAGGACTACAGATGAAACTAGCTTTTTGCTAACTCCAGCCTATTGACGTCCAATAAAGCTGCAATAACAAATCTGCAAACAAGCTAGCTTTTAAACACAAACACGGTCACAGAACGCTCATCACCCGTAGGTCACGTCCCCCTGATATGGGAACGCACATTGTCACAGTAAACCAGAGAGCGCTAAACACCAGTCACTGTTAGGTCTAAACGTCTTTTGTTGTCCGTGACTTCAAATGGTGATTTTCTTTTTGGGACTCTGCTAGTTTGTCCTAAAGTTGAAGTGGTAGCAGCCGGCTGTTTCTGCTTCTCTGATGTTATTGAGCAGAGAACCTCTCACACCAGTGGTGTTCTGTTGCTAAATACGTGAGTGTGTGATGAGTGGAGGACCCAGGGAAGTGCGGTGGTCTGGTAAGACCAACAACCAGATGGTCCAGTAGAGCCATGTTATTGGCTGAGGTTTTTAGACAAATTGGGGGGAGAACCACTTCATCTTTTTTTAATCTCCACAAAATATTTATAGATATACAAAATCCTCTGTACTGTTTATGGTAGGATTTCACATGGTTGATCCTGCCAGTAGCATATGCTTGTCTCAAAGGTTAAGCCATGCAAGTCTAAGTACACACGGTCAGTACAGTGAAACCGCGAACGACTCTTTAATTAATTATGCTTCACCATTTTAAAGTCACCATCACCACCAACGTCACCATGGCACGTGTATCCAGCACCTAGCATGTGCAGGTGAGAAAGGACAGCACATCCCAACAGAACCATGAACTGCATTAAAATAGATTTTGATGATTGGTAAAGAAAATAGTCATTAGTGGCAGCCCTACACCAGGCTTTGTGAAGCCAAACCCAGTGAGATTCAGGCACTGCAGTAAAAATATAATAAATGCTGTGTGTATGTGTGTGTGTGTGTGTGTGTGTGTACACTGGATTGTGTTGTAGAAATTGTGCAGTGGACTGCTGACACATAATGGCTTGCATGAAGTTATTTACTTTTATTATTGATAATTGAATAATTTTTGTTATGAACATTATGAGGAAATTCAACCAATATTTATTCATTCCTCATTTGTAGGGCAGGAAACATCATTACTTTAGGTCACTTGAGTTTTTCAGTGGAACAGGAGATAAATGATGCTACATTTGGACAAATGTAAAAGCTAGTTTTTGTTGGTTTGCAGGAAAACTCCACAGCATCACTTTAAGGTGGTTTAGTGGTAAACACAAAGGCACACGTTCACATTTCAGTACTCGAATAATTAAACTCAGACCATTTAAACAGACATGGTGATACCTTGGTGGGCGGGGCCAAGGTGCGTTTTCCCAACAGGCTGGAATTAATGGAGGAATCGCTGACATCAGAGGAGACACTCACTGAATCAGACAGTAAATCCTCACTTGACTCAGCCCTGTTGATGGAACGCGTGGATGGGCTTCGTCTCAAAACCCCAGCTACCTGAATCAGGGAATACAAAAACACGACGACAAGTTCAGTCAACTAAATCCTTCCCCTCTCACTCTTTATAATAAAGTATGAAACAAAACCGTATTCACCTTGTTTGGTGGTTGCAGTCTAGTTCTCTCCACTTTGTTCTTGCTGGCTGAAGAAGTTGTTGGTGGAATGACTGGTTTGCTTGGCAGCACAACAGCAACCCCCAGTGAGGCTTTCCCTCTCAGAGATGTCTGTGGCTGAGCTCTGGATCGAACTAAAGGACTGGAAGTACTGAGTCTGGTAGTGGGGCGGGTTGATGGAGCCGTGGTAGAGCTGCTCCCCCTCAGCAGGTGGCGCTGGATGGCGGGCGGCAGTTGCTTCATCGGACTGTCCTGCACACAGAAGGTCTGTCGTTTGACTGGGCTGAGTACTCTGGCGGTCTGACCCAGTATGCCCACTTTAGCTTCTGCATCTTGGACAAACTCTTCTCTTCCAGGAGCAGTGTTTGATTTGATGGTGGTGGCCTCTGTGTGGTCACTATGCGGCTCTCCATTCTGCAGCTGGCTGGCCAGTCTGTGAGCTTCCTGACACACGGCTTCCAGCTGATCACCTGTCAGTGGGGTCCAGTTTGGCCACGCACCATATTCCTCCAGCTCAGACTCTACATTACTGGAGACGCAGTGCTCTGTATGGCCGACAGGACTAACAAACACCTCATCTTCATCATCGTCATCACCTTTAGTGCTGCAGAACAAACAGATCCACGCATTAGACTAATAACATATAGACAGTGACTTTAAAATGGTTGAATCTGGATGGGTCTTGTTCCGTCTGCAGGAGTTTTAGATTAGTTTTACCTGTCAGGCGACAGGGTAACATCGAAATCAAACTTCTCGTCTTGCAGAAGTAACACATCTGTTTAGGGGAATAAGTGACGTAAACATGACGGTCGTTAATGCAGCAAAAGAAACGAGCCATAAAAATTGAACCGAGGCCAGTAACTTACCTCGGTTAGCTCCACAGTCCATCCCGCTTTTAGCTCTTCTGTTTGGTACAAAGATGGTTCGAGACAAGTAAACGACTTTTTCATTCAACTCTAGGTAATGACACGAGTGGACATTGACACTAACGGAGCTTATTTATACATGTATCTCCAACTCTGAACGTTGCCTAGCTGGTGTTAGCCCGCTAGCTTCAAGCTACATTCAACGGTCTCGAACCTTAAACCAATGATTTTGAGTTAAAACTGTTCGTTCACCGTCTCACCAAACTCCCACGATGCTTTATTATTACAAAAATACAAACCGTTAGTTTCCTTTATTACCAATATTTTTCGGCTCTGCATTAAAAACGCGACAAAAGAAAACACGCACCTCTACAATAATTCAAACTTGCTGCGCTGATGATCATGTGACACAGACGTACACAGTTGATTGGTTGAGAGAAATGGAACCAGTTGGACTTTGTACGGAAACCGATAGGGGTCATGTATCGAAATGCACTTAGGTGTTTTTTATATATATTGTAGCGTTCTTGTAGTTTTAGGAAATGTTATATGTGTGTTCCTTTCTTGCTGTTCAAGCATTGTGAGTGCAGATTGAATGAGGAGTGTGAGGGGGCGGGGCCCGGCGTGGAGGTGCGGAAAGACTGTGGGAGCGGGGAGTGAGAGAGAGAGAGAGAGCCTGGTTGGAGTGTTGTACGGCGTGTTTACGGCCGACAGTAATCAGAGAGAGAGTTAAAGAATAAACAAACGAAAGTGCATTACGGCTCGCTTATTATTTAGCGTTGAGTGAAACGCTACAATATATATATATATATATATATATATATATATATATATATATATATATATATATATATATATATACACTGCTCACAAAAATTAAAGGAACACTTTAAAGAAACACATTAGATACATCAGATCTCAATATGAAGTTGGATATCTATACAAATAACGACAGGGCAATGTCTAAGGAACAAAAGGATGCCAAGTCTTTTAATGGAAATAAATGTTTTCAGCCTACAGAGGGCTCAATTGTGTAGACACCCTAAAATCAGAGTGAAATGAAGATGTGGCAGGCTAGTCCATTATTTCAAAAACTTAATTTCTGCAACTCAAAATGCTTTTCAGTATCTTGTGTGGCCCCCACGAGCTTGTGTGCATGCTTGACAACGTCGGGGCATGCTCCTAATGAGACAACGGATGGTGTCTTGTGGCATTTCCTCCCAGATCTGTGTGAGGGCATCCCTGAGCTCTTGTACAGTCTGAGGAGCAACCTGGCGCCGCCTAATGGACCGAAACATAATGTCCCACAGATGTTCTATTGGGTTTAAGTCAGGGGATCGTGAAGGCCATTCAATTGTTTCAATTCCTTCATCCTCCAGGTACTGCCTGCATACTCTTGCCACATGAGGCCGGGCATTGTCGTGCATTAGGAGAAAACCAGGACCTACTGCATCAGCGTAGGGTCTGACAAAGGGTTCAAGGATTTCATCTGGATACCTTATGGCAGTCAGAGCACCATTTCCTAGGCAGTAGAGGTCTGTGCGTCCCTCCATGGATATGCCTCCCCAGACCATCACTGACCCACCACCAAACCTGTCATGTTGAACGACGTTGCAGGCAGCATAACGTTCTCCTTGTCTTCTCCAGACTCTTTCACGTCTATCACAGGTGCTCAGGGTGAACCTGCTCTCGTCTGTAAAAAGTACAGGGCGCCAGTGGCGGACTTGCCAATTCTGGTGTTCTTGAGCAAATGCCAGTCGAGCTCTACGGTGCTGGGCAGTGAGCACAGGGCCCACTACAGGACGTCGGGCCCTCAGGCCATCTTCATGAAGTCTGTTCCTGATTGTTTGGGTAGAGACATTCACACCAGTGGCCCTCTGGAGGTCATTCTGTAGGGCACGAGCAGTGCTCAGCCTGTTCCGCCTTGCACAAAGGAGCAGGTATCGGTCCTGCTGATGGGTTGTGGACCTTCTACGGCCCTGTCCAGCTCTCCGAGAATAACCGCCAGTCTCCTGAAATCTCCTCCATGTTCTGGAGATTGTGCTGGGAGACACATTAAACCTTCTTGCTGCAGCACGTGTGGATGTGCCATCCTGGAGAAGTTGGACAACCTGTGCAACTTCTGTAGGGTTAAGGAATCGCCTCATGCTGCCAGTAGAGATAATTACTCAAGCCAAAACTAGCACGAGTGGAAAACCAGCCAAAAAAGATCAAGAGGGAGAAACTTGAAATGACCTCCACATGTTAAACCAGTCCTGTTTTGAGGGTTTTGTAATTGTTGCCACTTTAGTGCACCTGTCGTTAAGTCCATGAACACCAATACAGCTGAAAGTGATTAACAATGCCCTCAGCTGCTTAATCAACCAGAAAATGATCAGACAGGTTTCATTGATTTCATGACAGGCCCAATAAAAAAGTGTTCCTTTAATTTTTGAGCAGTGTATATTAGTTATGGATATGGACGTGTGTATGTGTGTGTGTGTATGTGTGTGTGTGTGTGTGTGTGTGTGTGTGCTGGCCCCATAGACAACATCTAATGCTCAATACAGTAAATGAAAGAATCGTAAGATTGTGTGATTAATTTGAGAAATGTCTTTAAAGCACTTCTCAAATGTTGCTTTACCAGCAACCAACTGTTTCTGAACCGATCTCACACACGACCTGAAGAACTTCCTTAATCAACCAGCAGATGGAGGCATTGCTGCAAAAATTGGTTTTCCTAACAAGAGCACTTCTACTAGCCTGGCAAGCCATCCTATATATGTGTATATATATACATACTCTGCAAAACAAGAATTGGTCTAGTTCACTAGGCTACACTTCTACGTCATTGTTGTTTTAACATTATTTTTATTTAATCTTCTTTTCTGTTTTATTTGTCTTTCTTGTTCACAAAATACATTTATATTACACTCTATACGCATCTACAGCTGAAACTCTAAAAGTTAGAATCTGGTGCAAAAATCCACTTATGTCATTAATTCAGCTCAGACTGAGAGACCATCTAAAGGCTCAGGAACCCTTTGCAGGTGTTCTGGATTCATTAGCTGATTAGAGTGTGACACTTTGAGTCTAGAATATTGAACCTTTGCACAATATTGTTGTAAACCATAATCATCACAATTATAACAAATAAAGGCAGAAATATCTGGCTTTGCATGGAATGAGACTGTCTCATAGATTAGTTTCACTTTTTAAGTTGAATTACTGACATAAATGATCTTTTGCACCATTTTCTGATTTTTTTGATTTTCACCTGTACACGCTCAGTCTGTTGCAGACGTTGTACCCTTGGGCAAGACATGTCACCCTCCTTGCCGGATGGTTGGAGGGACCGGTGACGCCTCTGTATGGCAGCCTCGCCTCTGTCAGTGTGCCAGGGCAGCTGTAGCTCATCACCACCTGTGTGTGAGTGTGAATGGGTGAATGACTGTTGTGTTGTAAAGCACCTTGGGGAGTTGTAGGACTCTACAAGGTGTCGCTACATAAACACAGGTTATTCATCATTTACATTTGTATTTATTTTTAGATGCAGGATTTATTATTTTAACAGGAACTGTGTCTGAAAAGTAGCTTGCAGACAGAATGCTTCTTTTGAATGTAACATTGTTTTATGTTTTGTCTTTGTCCAGATGACATTTGAATTAAAAATAATTTGATCTTAGAGCTAACATGTTATTGTCCTCAGAAAAGCAATAACGGCAACAAAACAGAGAAGCTAAAGCTAACGTGGCAACCCCAAGAGTTAAAATATGTTGCTCCTCTCATCCAAAACACCCTTTTAAAATAGTTTTTCTCTTTGCAAAGTTAATATTTATAAAGGATTAAATAAAGTGTGTGTGTGTGTGTGTGTGGGGGGGGGGGGCTGTCCGTGAGAAGGTGGGGGGGGAGGTGGGATTGGAGGTGTGGTGTGACAGCGTGTGAAAGGGGTCAGATGTGTGTGTCTCACACTCATTGCGTGAGAGTTGGCGGCCCTGTGAATCATTGTCTGAACATGAGACCATATGTGAAGACACTACACTCATGAACAAGACACCACAATACTGAGGAGCTGCAAAATGTCTGTGCTGAAGGTCAGGAACAGAACCACACCATCTGCAAATCCTTAATGCTGAAATGAGACAGAAGTTTCCAAACCAGACATCCCTCCACTGCACATTTTGACCCAGAGACAGGATCCAAGACAAGGGAAATCCCTGGTGGAGTCCAACCTGCCCTTTGGAGAGAGCTCTTGCTTTGGCTGTACGGAGCCTTTAAAACTGACCCACCCCCAGAGGATACGGTCATAAACCTTCTCCAAGCAAAAGAAACAAACTCCCATCAACCCCTCACCCACAGGAGGGAAGATCTAGTCCACTGTTTCTCAAATGGGGGTACGCGTACCCCTGGGGGTACGTGAGAAAATATACATCCATCCATCCATTTTCTGTAACCGCTTATCCGAGCAGGGTCGCGGGGGGCTGGTGCCTATCTCCAGCAGACATCGGGCAAACAGGCAGGGTACACCCTGGACAGGTTGCCAGTCCATCGCAGGGCAACACAGAGACACACAGGACAAACAACCACACACACACCTAAGGACAATTTAGAGAAATCAATCAACCTGACAGTCACGGAGAGAACCCACGCGTGCACAGGGAGAACATGCAAACTCCATGCAGAAAGACCCCAGGCCGGGATGTCAACCCAGAACCTTCTTGCAGCAAGGCAACAGTGCTAACCACTGTGCCACTGTGCAGCCCTAGAAAATATACATATGTTTAAAAAATATCATCCATGCAAACATGAACACTGGAATCACTACATGTTAGTGATGATGAATATTTCCAATACTTTTAGTTATGGATTATTAACATTTAAAATATTCGAAATAGTTTTGTTGTTTTCAAATGTTTGAATTTTGTACATGTTTATCAGTTCCAAAGTTTAATTAATCAGTCACTGATGGCACAGTGCTCTTTTTTAAGGTCTTTTTTTTACAAACAAAAATGCTTTGCGCTGGTTTGGGGGTACTTGGCTTAAAAAAATATTTCACGGGGGTACATCACTGAAAAAAGGTTGAGAACCACTGATCTAGTCCACTGTTTCTTGAACAGGGAACATTGGCTGTTGGTCTGGGTCAGGGGTGCAACTACCTTTCAGAGGAGTATGATGACACATAAAAGCCCCCCCAATACTTCACCAGACCCTATATATTTTTTAAAGTGTATTTGAAATATATCTCCAGTTATTACACCCCACCACAAGATGTGCACCATGGCACCAAAGAGGGTTGAAGAGATGGAGGGGTGCCTAATCACTGATGTGCTTCTCTGTTATTAATGATATAATTTGCAGACACACAAATGGACAAGAACACACCTGTTATTAAACACAGGAATGAAGACTAAAAATAGTTTTTGCATCATTGCTTTGGCGCCCACTCCAGCCTGGTGCCACTATGCATCACATACACTGCATACCCGCTTTTTGCCCCACTGGTCTGGGTCATCACTGCAATCTGTTCATTGTCATCTTTTGATCTATTAGGTGTGTTTCCACTATCAGAACTTCAGGGTAATTTTACCAGAACTTCCCGGCATGCATGTGTCTCCACTTTGCCGAGCCGGACAAACGGGCCATTTTCAGGAGCCAATGGAGTACCTGAACAAGGGTAGGGGCTCAGAACGACCCGGTATGGCCGCTGAGTGGAACTTTCAGTTAACTCATTCTGATTGGTTGTAACTTGGATGGAAATGACATCAGCAGACATCCAAAACAACCGGCATTAGTAAAATTAGACGAGTTGCTTGTGAAGCAGAATGGATGCACAAGCAAATCAGATCATGCTGCTTTAAAATAGCTGTTAACCTCCCAACACCGAAAAACAAAGCAGAATCCCCCCCACAACAACGTAATTCAAGGCCTTTGTTGTCTCAAAGAGCGCCATAAAAAACAGCGCTTCTTCTGGTCATTGAACGCCACATTTTACATCACACAGCAGCTCTCCCGGTCCTCTGAATGGATTAAGTAGTTGTTCTTCGACAGAATAAAACTTTTAATGTTGCTGTGGACGTTTTTTGGCGCTGATCAGTGACATCACTCACTGCTGAAGCAGTCATGATATTTTGACATCAGTGCAAAGTCCTGAAAGAGCTGAATTTGTATGGAGACACAACAACTGAGAGGACCAGGCCATCAGATCTCCCGCTCAATTCCCCCATTCCAGAATTTACCCTGAAGTTCCAACAATGGAAACACGACTATTGTCTATTATTTCATGTTTCATTTTGTATATTTAAAATGTTAATAAAACATGTTTTGTTTCCAACTGAAGCCAAAACATCCCAGAATAACCTTTATAGCATTGGTCCACAATCCTTTAGACTCTGATGAGTGCATCTGGAGGGTTCTGTGAGTAGAACCTTTCACTAGTTCAAGCACCTGCCTCCTCCTCTTCTCAGTCCAGGGTCAGTGCTTAAACAGAGAACCAATGTCAGGGAGAGAGGGATGCTCAAGCAAAGGAGGACGGAGAGGAAGAACACTGACTTCCGATCAGCAGAAAAAGAGACTGAACAGAGCTCGGCTTCAGATACTGGCACCCCCTGAGGGACAATCAAACAGAGATGTGGCCCATATCCCGACTCTTCTCTTCCTCCTTCCTCCTCCTCCTTCACCTCCCTCTGTCCCTATCTAGGCCTCCCTTGTTCTCCCATTTGAAACAGGAGCCAGGATATGAGATCCGGGCTCCTTGGCTCGCTCTCCTTTAGTTTCTTTCCTGTCTGTCTGCTGTCTGAGCTGCACTTCAGAGCAGCAGCACACAAGGCCCAGTGATGGGTCGCTCTCTCAAACCACGATGTCCTTGTCAGAAGAAAGGGAGTCACTGTGCCCGCTGTGTGTTCCAACAACGACCAAGCTAATAAGAGCCAAGTGTTCCCAGAAGATTGAGGCGGAAGGGAGGGGGATTCTGGCTGATGGGACCCCACTGCTGCTGCTCCGCTCCATCCATCAGTGTCAGTCTCATCGTCTCTGGTTACATCACTTTCTCAAGATCCTCCAATGATGGCCATTATTTCAGCTCAGGGCTGTTGCTCACATCACAGGACGCCCTCCAGACCCTGCAGACATGTTTTATGGGTCATATGGACTCATAACCCACAAGGCTTCTGGCAGCTCCATCACACGAAGGAGATACTCAACATTTACCAGCTCATCTATTCAGTGACAAAACACCAAGATTTTACACGTTTAGCTGAATAACAACATTTATTTGACAGATTTCCACCTCAAAATCAGTTTGGAAGGTTTTGGTGTAAGTGAGGAACTAATTTAATGTCAAGACGTTAACATCAAATCCTAACCTGGAGGGATTTCAGCCATTCTGAGCTTCGTTCTTATGTAAAAGTTATGAATAATTACTGCTTTACCCAAAATAGCAAGTTTCCTGGATGGCCTCAGTCGGTAAGTATCTAAGAACCAGCTTACCCAAGAGCCATTTCCTTTTTTGTTCATACACAAAAATATTATAAACAGTGTTAGCCAGAGGAACCATGTAACAGGAACAGGAAAGTACAGAATATAAAAACATCAATCAGCCTTCTGGGAGTGGCTCTGATGAGAGTGAGTCCTGGTGAACTCATGCTGCACAGACAAACATTAAACACATTTGTGCTGAACAAATACAGGTTAACAAATGTACAAATACAGCTTTTCCAGCTGATGATCTGAGACCGTTTTTAAAAGCCATTTTACTTTATAGAATGAAGTCATTCATGTAAACAAATAAACAAACCACTCTTTATTTTGTGGCTTTTGTTCCACTTTATTATCGAACATGGTGGTGGTAGTCCTGAGGTGGTATAAATGTCACACAGCCAATAGAAAACTAAAAACTGGTAGGCCTGCTTCTGTTTCCTGTTCAGCTCTGACTGCAGCGGGTGCCAAGAAAAATTAAACTTCAGACAAAACCTGTCACGCTGCACCAACCATCAGCACAACAAACTCCAGTGAGTGGAAAACCTGTCATCCATGTAATGACTGGGGCATTCTTAACCAGTCACTCATTCATGTGCTGCTGTAAACACAGAGAAGAAGAATCTGTGAAAAGGTGATAATAAAACATGATAATCCATTTTATTAAAGAGATTGTTGTGCCTTTTGTTTGTAAAAGTTGTAAATAATTAGTATCTAATGCAGCTTCCTGCTAGCAAACCATGATAATAAGATCACAAACTGCTTGACGAGACTTTAGCTTGAACGCTTGAGCTTTACTTATATTCCAGAAAGAAAACATGCATCTTTTCTAATTGGTTTTAGGTCAGAGCACTTGGACGTGAAACATGCAGACAGCTGTAAGAAGAGTAAAAGAACGTTATTTAAATCAGCTTAATGTGTGATTTACTTATTATTCCTAAAAATATAGAACCAAGTGTGTTATTTGTTGTTCTTAATATGGCTGATGTCATTTTAGTTTCAAATATGGTAGATGTCTTAATTTAATGATTGGCAACCCTGTCTCTGAGCAGCCTCTTTTCAGGGTACTAGTCTCCATTCTTCAGGATTGATGAGCTAACAGCTAGGCAGAGTGCAACCAACAACAAATACTGATGCTGTCTTTAAACTTTTTTAATCCCCCCAATTTCTTCATGGATTAACCTTTGCACTGCCATCAATTTTTCATCACAAACTTATTTTTGGGTGATTTTATAGTTATTTAACAGTAAATTATATGTAGCAGCATTTAAAGGAGACATACAGTATTAAAACTCACCCTTTGCATCCTTTGGTGCTGCCATGTGGGTCTCACTGAGGCCTTGTCCACACATAGCCGGGTTTTTAAAAAAAACGAATATCCACCCTCCCAAAAAATAGCATCCACACCACCTCGTTTTTAGAAAACACTCCATCCACATGTAACCACAAAAGTGCGTCAGCATTTTTGTCACAGACCGTGACGACATGAAACCTAAAACTCCCGTTATTTCTGTCCACACGGAAACCCTTAAAACAGAGAAAATGGAAATCTTCATTTTGGCTGGAGTTTTTAAAAAGATTAGTTTTTGCCGCATAAATCTGCATTTTTGTCTGGATGACAGGCCGAATCGTAGAAAAATATCTTCGTTTTGGGAGATACCCGGCTACATGTAGACATGGCCTGAATCTATAAACTGTCCAAAGTTGAAAAAGTCAGTCTGTTTTCTGTCAGTGTTTGTTTTTAGAAATTGCCTAAAACAAGCCGTTTCAAAAAGTCTCCGATTGTGATGTCACAAATGGGAAAAGTAGAATAAGCCACCTCTCACATGCCAGAGAGAGCGTCTGCTGGAGGAGCAGTGGCTCAACTCTGAGCCCCTCCCAGATATTTGAGCTTCTCAGCTTATAAGGAGCCTAGGTCTCCTCCCTTTCCAGTCGGCTCATGGGTCCCTGAACGGGGCTATAAGAGCTATTTTTTAATCCGCTTTGCCTTACGCCATGAATCACACATATGTTGTACTTCAATTTAAATGAAAAGTAATTATGTGTGTTTCGACCATGTCCGTCACATAATTTGAGATTTATTAGCTTGTAAAAATTTGTAAAAATAAGACTACAAATCAGACGTCGCATATATGACGTCACAGCAGAATCTCTTCTCCCCCAGAGTAGCTGCTACTTACCACATGACCAGATTTATACTGGTTTTCTCCACGTTTAATGCTCCTTCTGTCATCCTGGAAGAACGATTCGAAACTCGTTAAACCAATCTTCTCCTCTTCTCCGTGTCTGGTTTGATGATATCAATTTAGTGAGACACATTTGTAGTCCATTACGTCTTTTCACACAGATCCTAAAATAACTTTTGCCTCCATGTCTTTAAAATTCATGGACATCGTATGTGAAATCCATGGCACATATCAAACGGGATCAGAAAGTAACTTTTATCACCCTATTGACTAGCATTCATTTTTTCCTTGTTCTGGTCCAGAAGTAGATGGGCGTGACTTAGGTTCCCTATAGAAAACTCAGAGAGGGATGGGTGGGTGTGGCCAGCTTCAGCTCGCTTTCTTAAAGTGACAGAGCCCTGAAACGGCTCATTATGGAAAGTACTGAAACTTTCAAGAATAAAACTGCTTAAATTGCTTCATCTGAGAGGGATTTAGTGCAAAAAAATTCATAAACATGTTTTGTATTGATCATAGAAGTATTATATATATATATTAAAAAGTTATAATATGTCCCCTTTAAATGTAGCACCTTTTGTGAATCTTGGGTTGAAATCCCCAAATTTTATACTATGTCTGCTGAAATATTTTTTGTTAGATAAAAGGTGTAACTTCAGAATGCTGACCTGTGTCACTTCGCTTGGCCTTCAGCTTTAACCATACCATTAGGATGATTTGTACATCTTTTTAAATAAGGTTGGTGTTGTTCGCTTCACTACATGCACATCAGATTTGTCTCAAACACCCGATAAAAGACACAAGCTGTTGCCAGTCTGAATGAGGCTTTGGCTCCAGCCTGTTTCATACATAGAACTTTGAATAACTAGTCCATTGGGAGGGAGGTGTGCCCTGTCCACAGAGCGAGGAGCATAAGGTGGTGATGTAGGCGGAAGCTGGAGAGAACTTTCTGGAATGCTTATGACTTGTGGTGGTTCTCAAGGATCCATGGCTGCGTCTTTGATTCATTTTCTCAGCTTTTTGAAATATAAATCAAGTTAACTGAAGCTACTGAATCATTGTCAGTTTTGGAGTGTTCAGCCCTCCCCTGAGAATAAAAAACAAACAAACAAACAGGGAACGACGTCCGCTACCCAAAGGAGATTCACACAAGGACCTGCAGATGTAAAATCTGCCACTGTCATGTAAGATACTTGGCATAAAGGTAAAAATAACAAACAACAACAAAACAATGCCAGGAACTCTTGTAATATTCAGCCTTCAAGAGCATGTCATCATTCTCCTTTGGCCTTGGCTGTGCTAGGACTAGACATTAACTCATCAGTTCTAGGCCATAACCTCCTATGATGCCATTTGGAAAACTATCTACAGTGGGTAACACAGGAACAATGTACAACTTTAACACACAAACACACTTTGAAATGGCACAAATCCCCTTTTGTGGATGCTTCCTTGTTTTTTGTTAACCACATTTCCAAGTTTGTCCTAATAACAGGCTTCTGTCAGAAGGACAGCAGGATTATCGTTGCATGAGAGCTCCATCTCTTCTGATCTCCCACTGATGTAGACACAAGTTAGAGATTCGACATGCTAGACAACACAAAAATAAAAAAAGCTATGTGGGAATGACAAGAATTCAATGCTGAAATTTCCCAGTGGAAAACACAGCCTTCTGTGGTTCTGATCTGAAGGGTGTGTGTTTGTGTTGCTCTGAGTGTCCGTGCATGAATCCAATATTAATGTTCTGAGGTAAGTTCTGCACATCCATAAATTATGTCTCATTTCATCAGATTGAGTTGATGCAGATGAACAGAAAAACTTTGGTTTATTATCAGAGATCCTTAAAACAACATTAAGACAAGCAGAAATGTTGCTCATGCAACATCTGACCCAAATAGAGAATTAAAAACCTCAATCTAGATGACCAGATTGGATCAGCGTAGTTTAATCCTGAATGGCACATCTGGGACCAGGGAGGGCTTCTGCCATCGCTCTGTCTTTCTGGGATAAACAGAACCAGAACTGAACATTTGAACTCTGAGCATGGACCTATATGGATTAACACTGGAGCTTTTGATTTGACATCCTGTGCTGTTTTGGCTTTGGTCTGTAACAGATGATTTGCAATGTGAGCTGGAATACCAAGCAAACGTTTTGATGGAGGCTGGGGTACGTGGATGGGTGAGAAAACACAACATCTTCTATGTGAAAAAGGTCATGTCCTGTTCAGACTTGTCTTTACCATTCTGACTATCCTTTGTGAGGAGCCCTGAAGCACATACTTGTCTTCAGCTTCACAGAAGATAAGCATATTCAGGTTCTGCAGATAAAGGAAAAAGGGTGCATTTATTTAATCAGAAAAACAGAATAATAGAGTCTTGCACTGACCTAAGAAGACCTCCATGAAGACAAATGTTTGACTAATAATTATTCAAATTTGTGACAAATTTGAATTTACTCTGCAAACAGCTCATAGGATATCATATTTTATTTAACGTTTTCTATTTTGTTTAGGAGAATGCATGGGGCACAGTTGGCAGCACTGTTGCCTCACAGTGAGAAGGTTGCAGGTTTCCACATGCATGCATTGGTTTTCTCTGGATACTCCGGTTTTCTACCACAGACCAAAAATATGCATGTTAGGTTGATTGGAGTCTGTAAATTGTCTCTAGGTGTGTGTGTGTGTGTGTGTGTGTGTGTGTGTGTGTGTGTGTGTGTGTGTGTGTGTGTGTGTGTGTGTGTGTGTGTGTGACTGGTGGTTTCTGTGTGTCTGTGTGATAGACTGGAGACATGTCCAGGACGTCCCCCCACTTGTCTAATGGCTGCAGGAGAAAGACACCAGGTCCCCCGCAACCTTAATAAGGATGAAGCCATATGGGTGATGGACAGATGTGGAAAGGTTGATTTAAAAAAAAAAGTTCACTTTGAACCAATGATTGCAGAAAATATGTGCCAACCCTCCGTGATGTCACCCGTAGGTTTCTGAAGAGCTGAATTGAAGCCCAATGGACATTTCCCACCACCGCCATCTTGTCCGTGTCACATGTCTCGTCACTCTTGGACAATGCACAAGTGGGCAAAGAAGTGGATCTGAGATGATGAGGGCAGATGATTAATACCCACCAAACTCTGAGCCGATGTAGCTATGAGCTAACTGAGCTAACCGAAGCTAACGAAGGTTCTCCCTCAGAGAGCTCTACAAGGGACCAGCATGGTTACAGCCTTGCTCCACAGCAATCAGAGCTGAGCGGCCAGGGCAGCAGATGCCACCGCTCTGCTGCGCCAATGCAGCCAGAGCTTCTTGAAGCTACCACTGCAGAAAGGAGGGAGACGTACCGAGTTTTGGTAACAAGCTCTACCAACACGCCAAATTTCAACCCATTTTTGACCAAGAGACATTATGTTAAATGCACAGCATTTTACCCTATCCAACCATCGAAATAAAGTACAGAAAAATCATTTTACATACCGAAAAAATGCAGCAGAGACTTCTTGGATGGTCTGTTAGTGCAATCAATTAACAGCTAGCCATCTTTGTTCAATAGTTGTATGATTAACACCTGAACATGATGTTGTGCTGGCCCATGTCCTCAGTATTGTGGATAAACGAGAACAAGTGTGTCCGGCAAAGTGACAGTTCAGTGAATTGTTGAGTGAGGGTTTGCAGACGAACAAGGAATAAGTACCAGACCAGATCGAACCACAAGCTTTATGGCTCTAGCCTATCTGGCATTCATTTATAACAGGGGCGGGTCCAGAGTATTTTCTGGAGGGGGGCACAAGGGGTATCAACAATGAACCTGGGGGGTGGTATTTAAACAATTACTAGAAACAATCACGGCAATAATTAATTCCGGATTACATGTTCTGTGATATTCTAGTTTCACCTCAGTTTTCTTATCTTAGATCACTACTTGTAGTGCTGTGCTGCATTCAGTTACAATCAGACTTTTGAATTTCACTTTGGAAACATCAGCTTACATTTGATATTTTATTGTTTATATGTTTTAGAGTTAGTGTTTTGATTTTTGTTTATATGATACAGATGTTTTATTGTCTCAGTTTTGTGGGGGCACGAGGGGTGGCCAGTGCCCCCCAGGCGCCCCCTCTGGACCCGGCCCTGATGCATAATCTGAATATTTCCTGTACATACGTGAGTGACGCTCCAACATTCTTCTTTGTTATTTTCCTCTTGTCCAACATGACTGTTAGCTGTAGCTCAGGCCTGGCATTGTTCTGCGGTTAGGATTACTGCGACCAGCATTTATATACTGCTGACACTGAAGAGGGTTGGAACATGCAGGTGTAAGGAGGCGCCTTGATTGTTGCGTGATAACCGCCTTTTTCAGAATGAACCGTTTCTCCCTTTCAAGATTACTGATTTCCATAGAAATCTGTTCAAACACGGCTCTGAATATTTGGTGTGCTACATTTGACTACCCATGCTACCTTTATTCTACAACAGTGAGGTAAATATGGCTTTATGGTACAAAACAGAATAAGTTTGGTCTTGCAAAGTGGAGCGTGTCAAAAACCTTTGTAATAGTAATAGATGTTTTTTCTGTTGTGATATTGTTCCTGTTATTAAGTGATTACAGAAATTAGTGCTGAATTGGTCATTTAAATATTGTGCAAAAAAGATGTGTTTTTATAATAAATTCATGTATGAGCTGATCAGTTTTATTCTTGTTCACTGCGCCTTTGACTCCATGATCAGCAGCTTAATAATCTGAAATGTTTTCCAGCTTTAGGCCTCCAAAGATGCTGTTGTGAGTCAGCCTTTCGGGGAGGGGGGCGCCTCCGGAGCGCATCTGGATTTTACGCGTCCGTAGGTCCACGCCTACCGGACTCCCCACTCCCCCTCCTCCCCACCGCAGCAGCGTGAGCTTTTCACGGAGACCCGTCGCCTTCTACCTCCCGTTCACTTTGTCAAATTCCGTCTCTCTTTTTGTGTTCCTTTGGATGGCCGTGCTTCGCTTTCAGCAGCGCAATAGTTAACGAGTGTGCCGGATGCGCCCTCACTCCAGCAGACCGCTACAGCACGAAGATGGCGTCGGAGGGAGCCAGCGGAGAGCAGCCTCCCCCGGTACAGACCCTGGTAGCTGCCCTGCCGGGGAGCGTCGACGCGGTAAGACGGTGGAGTCTGAACCACTGAACCAGACCGGGAGCTTTCCCGTTGTTTGTCCATTTCTTTCTTAAACACGTCTATGCGGGGGTGTCTAGTTGTCACGAAGGAAAGACGGTGCGCATCCGACGGGCTCGGGAAGCAACAGCGCAGCGGTGGCAACGATCTGAACGTCCATAAAACACGAGCTTTGATCTGAGCTGGAATAAAACGGCGAGTTGCTCCCAGAAGGACGCAGCGGTGTGTTTTTATATACCAGTGGGTTATTTTGTTGGTCTTTCATGGCCTCGTAGTGTCCGTCCTGCAGCTGTTGTGCTGCTGCTGAAGGAGAACCCTCCGTCTGCAGGTTGGAGCTCCATTACTGAGACCCACTCAGCTGGTAGCTTCAACAGTTTCAGGATGTTCTTTAAGCACTTTTTATAAAACACTAGTAGTATCCTGGCATTTTAAGCATGTCTCTATTATACCTTTAAAACTGGGTTCCTTTGCTGCTTCATGTTTTATTTTAGTTATTTTGGTGTGACGTCACTTTCTCCTGATGAGTGGCATCACTGGGATGGTGAGAGCAAGACCTTTAATGATACCTGCCTCATCATCTCTCCTAACATGAAACTTATCCAGAAGATCTCGGTCCAGTTTCACTGTAGAGACGTTGGGGTCCAGTTTATGGTACACTTGAGCCTTGGTGGTTCCTGGGTTGTTTATGAAATATTCAAACTGTTTTCCTTTCATCTGAGAATAATAGTTCCAGTCCTCTTTCAGATTTGGCAAATTAGTAAGTAGCAGTAGCCAGTAGTAGTAGTCAGTGGTAGTAGCCAGTAGTAGTAGTCAGTGGTAGTAGCCAGTAGTAGTAGTCAGTGGTAGTAGCCAGTAGTAGTAGTCAGTAGTAGTCAGTCAGTAGCAGTCATTAGTAGTCAGTGGTAGTATATAAATATATTTATATATAGTAGTATATATTTATATACTACTACTGGCTACTACCACTGACTACTACTACTGACTACTACTATATAAATATATTTATTTGTATTTAACTTTGCAAACAAATGCACACTTCTGAATCTGGTCAGTGTGCAGATCTGCAGGCTAAGAGGGACTGGCAGCTTGTCATAGGTGAACTTAGGAACAATGGGAATATCTAAGAATTTGATGAATCCATTGGTTATTTGATAGAATAATCAATTACTTATTTAATTATTTGATGTAGCACTAATGAGAAAACTGGTAAAGTCACAGTCATAGGTCATGATAAAAAAAAGTCTGGATGCTTGAGGCTCTTATTTTGACGAGCTGCACCAAGGAGAAATAAATACAGTGTGTTTTACAACTTTACAAAATTTGTTTTACTTAAAGAGCGAGTAACACCTAAATGAACTTTTTTTTGCTGATAACCTGTATAGATGAGTGTCAATCACTCAGTGCTGCTCTCTATATCTGCCAGGCAACGCCTCCTTTAGGTGCATTTTACTAACAGGAAGTGTGGGTGAAGTAAGTCTCCACCCATGGTGTGCCTCACCCCTTAATCATGATTATGATTTTTTTGTTCTGTACTCGAGCAACTCTACCCCGGACACAATCGCAATATTCTTTATCATCAAGATAAGGGAGCAGATGAGGTGTTACTTATATGAGTTGCCAGATAACTACTTTAAATGTCTCATTCACTTGTTTTTTTCAATTAATCTGCTGTGGTCTCTAAGGAATGCCTTGTCAGTCATTTTATGTGGAATAAAGCTCTGGTGCTCCTGTTTCAGGAAGTACAAGTTAGCTGGAGGAGTGGAGGGCAGAAAACGGCAAGATTACGAGTCTTACCATTAATATTAATGATATACAACGTTCTTGCCTCTGATTGGCTAACAGCAATGGGACTCTTCTGCTGCCTCCGTTCGCTCTTTTCTCTTGGGTAAAAAACTGCAAAGTTGAATGAATGAATGAATGAATGAATGAATGAATGAATGAATGGTTTATTTGAACATTTGAACATATCTAGACATAATTTAAACTGAACCAAAACAAAAACAAACAAGAAAAAAAGAAAAACAAAAAAAGAAACACTGAATAAAAATGTATATTATAAAGCATATGTTCAAAAGGAGCAGGAAGAAGCATAAGCTTATAAACTCCTGCCCCCTCTCCATGTTATTCAGTCAACACGAAACTCAAAAAGCATCCTTATTTACTATATTTCATGTCCTTGTTTACCTATGTTCCGCATGACAGTGTCTATAGTTTCCCCGTCGACTCCCCCAATGTCCCATTTACACCAGTACACAACTGCATTTGTAAGTGTTATTTTTCCCTTTTACCCACCAGTAAACAGAAGCCTCTTTTATAAAACAATGCTGCCAATTTGCCGCAACGCCGATGCGGCATCTGGGAGCCTAAGGTCGTTTATAAGAGCTCAGACCGTGGCGGTAATGTTGCGCAATCACGTCAGTTTTATAAAAGATTACGCGATGGCGGCAAAAAGAAGGTATGGGGGCGGTCTCTGCGCTGTCGCGGACTTACGTGTATTTTGGACATAACTTGCTTTTTATTGCAATCGAAGCCGTGCTCCTTACGTTTTTTTCCCCAGTCAGCTACAGGTGTGTCATCCACCATCCCTGTGAGCTGTCAGATGATCTGAGCTGCAGATCTAACGGAGAGAAGCTCCCGGAGCTCCACATCGCTCCAGTTTATCATCTCAGCTGATTCTGTTTACAAAAACTAAACTTATGGCCGTGTTAACTTTCATTTTCAACATAATTCCCGGTCAGAGCTCAGCATTAATTCATCACGTGGTCATGACACCTCCCTCTTTTGCGCCAAGGCTTAATGTGCGTTTATAAGACCGGCTAAGCTGCAATATTACCGCACTATTACTACCAAGCGTGGCGGCACGAATGCCGCAAAATTCCCGCAACGTGATGCCGCCATGGCGCGTTCATAAGAAACACGTTGCGGTAATATTTCGCTGATTTGCCGGCACGGTGTGTCTAATAAAAAGGGCTTTACAGACATTAGTACATGAACAATAGATATTCTCCTAAAAAAAACAACTTTTTTACAAGTTCTATGCATGCCCGTGTACATATATATTTACACATATGTGTATATATATATATATATATATATATATATATATATATATATATATATATATATATACATACACCTACATACCCTCCAACATACATATACATACATACATTCACTAATGCATACCCACACCCCTTCACATACAAGTTGATGTTTTATCTCCACAAACAACACAAGCCCCAATGTGTTCCGGCCATGTTTTGGAGTTGCTGTTGCTAATGGTTAGCTTCTACCTGCTGAGATGCACTCTGCTCTCTCCTGGTATCAAAATCAATGCAGCCTTCCCCGGTTACAATCCAAGGTGGGCGGGGCCATGAATAATAACTTTCCCTGTGGCATAGAAGAGACGTGCCTTTTCTGTCTCGATCGTTTTCCCGTCTATTTCCTTCCTAATGCAGACCATAGGGGTTGAGGAACATTTTCACGTTCAGCATGCATGTGAAACTCAGAGTGACCGATCATATTAAAAAAAAAGAAAGTAGTACATGGTTTCTCAGTGAACAAGACAACTGAGTCCCTCCACAGTTTTCTTTTTTTTACATTACACTTGGTTTCACATGTGTTGTGGCACCTAGTTGTGATTTCTCACAGTTGTTTTGCAGGTTGAGGGTTTTTATATAGACCACCATGGCTGTGGTTCAGCACCATCTCCCTGCAAACTCAGACGTTTGCATCAGCCAACAGGAGGTCATTCAGCCTTCTCCCTGTTTTCTCTTTTTGCTGTCTTTATGATACAACTTGGCAGGCTATCTGATCTCTAATGCAGAACTGGCAGAAACACCGTGCTACTTTGTTTTATGAAGCGTAACTTTAGTTCTTTGTGCCGTTTGATGACAGAGTAGCACCTCTTTGGAAATGAGCTGGTGGAGCATGGAGGGTGAAAATGTGCTATAATAGAATAGCAGCTACGGTTGGTGGTAGCGGGGGTGTTGAGGTGGGTGTGTGTAGCTGAGGAGATGGTGGGTGAGGAGCAGTGAGGGGTGAGTGGAGGGTAAAGCTAATGCTGGAGGAGGGGGGGTGGAGGCCCTGTCCACCAGACACCTTTCTAAATTGGTATAATTTCAGTGACTCAGCTGACATAGCTGGGAGTACCATGTCAGCCCCCCCCATCCTCTCTAACACCCTTTTGAGCACGCTCAGAACTGCCTGGAAGCTACTTTACATTTAGCATCATGGTGAACAGGTGCTCCTGAGATATAGGAGATGGGTAGCCTCTTCGGCTCGCTCGTCACTGTGCCAGTGCACTCGTTTTTCTCCAGGTTCCAGCCAGCGAACCCGGGCTTCTGCGTCCATAGACTCTCCCTCCCTCCCCCAGCAGCACCACCACCGTGCCTGCTGTAGTTAAATAAAGCTCTGTGCTCTTTGCTCACACATTAGACTCCCTGTTGTTGACCTGAGGAGGGGGAAGATCGTCGTGTGAGTACTAGATCCAGGGTGGGGGTCAGAGGTCAATGAAAGGTTCTCAGCTTGCTAGTCCTCATTCATTTACTATAATACTTGTTAGCAGGATAGACCACATGTTGATTAGCTGAGTTGTTTGGATGTTTTTGGTGAGGTTGTGAGTTGGTGATGAAGCACAACAGACACATGCATCATGCATGGAGAAAACCATGGATGCTACATGTTAGTGTGTGTGTATCGATTCTGAAGTTTGCTGTTCAATCTGAAACTACAGAGTTAAGTGATAAATGGTAGTTTGCTTTGTCTATCACCACTTCCTGCTCATCCGTGAAGTTTGTCAATGGTGTACAAGTCGAATTAACTACAGCACGACTGACCGAGGTCGCTTTGAAAAACAAACGCTAAGTAGTCTTTAAGCCTTGCTGTTATTGTCTGCTGGGAGAGTTAGAGAACTGCAGCCTGATTGTGGTCACCAGTGGTTATGTGGGACATGGAGCTGAGCTGGAGGAGGTTCATTACCCTGGGTGATTGTAAGGTCAACTCTTCCTGTTACTGACTCACTAACACATCTGTGTTCTGATTCAGATCTAATAAACAACAAGTCTTCTGACAGGATTAGTTGTCATAATTGCAGCTCTGATTTCACTCAAATCACAGTAAAATAAAACTCTAAATGGTATTTTGTTTGATTTGGTTAAGAAATTTGAACATGGAGCTTGGAATGTTAACTCCATAGTTTGCATGTTGGAAAACCAGTGGGCCAACAAGGCTAGCTATTATTAGCAATAAAGGTTAATATGATGCTGTTATGCATAACACTGCAGCTGTTTGGTGACATACACAGTATGATGCTTTTGGCTGATTTACAGCAATAAACACTGAATGAGGTGCTAATAAGCATTTACTACTGTGACTTATAACATTTTTTTGTCCAATAGGCAGCCATGTTGCTTTAGTGGTTGTTGTCTGTCATCTTTCTAAATCAGAAATGAAATTACAGTTTGGTGATGGTGTCTCACTGCGGCGGTTGGTGGCAAATAGGGCTGAACGATTTTAGGAAAAGATTGAATTGCGATTTTTCTAGGAGAAATTGTGATTTCAATTCAGTTCATGATTTCTACAAATCAAGGTTCAACACATTATTCATAGTATATAATATATAATATACTGTATATATAATAAATAATCATACCATAAAAACATTAAAAGTTAGTAATTTTTTCTCCCAATGTTATCTTTTTTAATCTTTAAAAAAAAATAATGTGGTTGTGAAGTGACTTTTATCTAGATTTTTATCTAGAGGTGCTTTATAAAAATATATTCTTCTTGTTCTACTCTAATAATGCAAGAAGAACAACTGAAGGTAAAAATAGCTTTCAAATGCGTTTAATAACAAAAATGCATGCAAAGTTTTCTCTGCATCATTTACTGAGGAGGGCTGCCTGGACGTTTTTCTGGGCCGTCTGACCGCTCTAACACCGAACTCTGACACGTTTACATGCCTGTTTTATTTACCGTGTGCCATCAGAAAAATTTCAAACCGCTTGTAAAAGAAGAGAAGTGGAGAAGTCCACTTAGTGTTATTATGGTGAACCCCGTTCTGCTGCTGGAGAAGCCTCTCTGTCCCTCACTCACCCACGGTGCTGAGAGGCGGCATCCGCGGCAGAGAGACAGCCATTATTATCGGCTCTTGTAGAGTTATGTAAGGAAAATAAAAACAGGAAATAACCAAAATGTGCAGCTCTGTCAGCTGAACAATTGATTCTGAACAGCTCCGGTACCGGCACCCCCCCCCCCCCCCCCCCCCCCCCCCCCCCCCCCCCCCCCTCTGCTGTGCTCGCTGCTGCCGCTGTAACACAGGGGAAAACCCGGATGTCTAAAATAGATGACACAACAGATCCTGGGTCAGTCAGGAGCTCTACAAAAAAACCTGCAGCTTTGACGATCACATGATTGTGTTGTTTGAAATTGCAATTTCAGTCCAAAAATGATAGATCCTTCAGCCCTAGTTGCAACCAAATCATCTAAAGACATTTCTCGATTTCCTCACGTAAGTCCCCGTTCTCGTATTGCTGGGATTTTAAACATGTTCAAAAAACGTGCAAGACAGACTCCCTCTCAAAATATTTGCAATTCCATCTAATTTAGTTTCAGCGAGTCAAAACGTGTGAAAAATGTGAAAAACCTTGGGTAGGGTTGGAGACCAAATAGAAGATACAATTAGAGTCAGTTGCAAACAGACTGAAACATAATAAAAACATATACTAAAATTTGATGAACATATTTGCATGGCTGCAAGGCTGCAGCTATTGAACAAAAACAGAAATAACTCCAGCTGTTAAAGCTGCTCTCTCTTCTCTGCTGTCAGACCTGCATGGTCGTAGGTTTGTGCACATGCTATTGTTTAAGTTTGTTATACTTTAAGGCTGGGTGATTGGACGAATTATTGGACCATCAATGATTGGCCAAGCCCTTCGCTGATCATTTTTTATGTGCCATACTTTTTTATGCCTATAGTTAGTCTTGCAGAGAGGACATTGCAAACTTCTACGTCCAATCAGCATCTTTTTTGCAACACTTGTTCTATGTAGACATACATATTAAACATCATTTGAAAGCTAGGATTCTTGTGATTGTGTTGTGATGATATATGGAAATCAACCAAAACTGCAGACACAATAAAAGCTTTTGTCAAACCACTTGAAAATTCTAAATAATGTCTAACTCCCCATTCAAAGCTTCATATCATCTCCAACACGAATGGTCTTTTTAAATTCAGAAGTCCAATAAAAGTTCTCCAATAAAATAGTTGGTCCAGAACAAGTCTTACACTCACAATCCCACATGACAGACCGTGGAAAACATTAAAAATACCCTCAGATGCGTTTCTCATAATCCTCGTTGGCATAGCTTCAAACTTTTGAGTGTCATCTTTCTGAACCACTAGGTGAATGGTTACCCACCCTCTGCTGGGGCAAAATCATCAGCCATTGGCTAACAGGTCAGAAGTACCGCCCTCTACTATCGTTTGTGTAGCGCGAACCAACTGTGGTGCAGTTTAAAGTTGATTGACACATCAAAAAGCCAATGAAATTCAGAAAACAATGAAGCCTCCTGCATGTGGAAGCTTCGTGGCTTGTTTCCGCAAACGGAGTAAAAACGATTATGATTGATGGCGCGCTCCTGGTGGTGGAGGCTCACAGAACGTCTAATCGTCTCCTGCGCAAATATATCACCCATCATTATTTTTTGGACTAGCCAATATTGCTTGGAAACTGTTTATATATCACCCAACCCTAGTATACGTAGCCCATGTGTTTATTTAGCTATATTTTTAAAACACCACCACAAGATGCGTTAGCTTAGCCTTCAAAATGGGAGGAATACAACAGCTCCATTTAGGGCACCTCATCCATGAAGTGGTTTTAAAAATTCTTTAATTTTTCTCTGCAACTAATCTCCAACCAGTCCAGCGAGAAACTGGCTTTACAGATGATTCTGTCTTCAGAGTTTTGTGCTAGCATGGACTGGACCGGAGTTGCCTCGAGTTGTCATACAGGCTGCTTGTGCTCTTGGTTCATGGAACAATATGGTGTTCACCTATCCACGGTACAGGAATGCCACAGAGAGTTTCCTGCCTCCACTCTTACCTCATATCACCCAGCAGCTGAGGCCCGATGACAGGACAGAGGACGCTTACTGCCCATGAGGCTCCCTGACTCATCCTGTTCTCTTTAATAGTGAAAACGATGTTGTGAAAAGGGCCTGCAGGGTCGATTAGAAGACTGTTCAAATACATCCTTTTGTATTTTTGCTTCTTATCTCTCCAGGGTTCTAAAGTAATTTTGTTTCATGAACAAACAGGAATGAGGTAAATGTTTTCCAGTCCTTTAAAAGGTTATCTAAAACGCATCATTATTTTGAGAGGGTTTTAAAGGTTGCAGTGTTTGTTCTGTTTCTGTAAAAAGATTTGCTCTCGATCTGGCTTAGAGGAACTGGGGATTCTTCCATGAAACGTTAATAGGAATTTAAACGTTAAACTGAGAATCTGGTCCAAGTCCTGCGATCCTAATGGGGTCAGATGGAGCCCAGGTGTTTTCTTTTAAAATTTTCATGACTTTTTCCAAGTTTCTTCACTAATCCAGATGTAGCGAGTCCTCCTGCGAGCATTTGAAGGGTCTTGGTCCAAATTTTGCCCCTTGCAGTCCCGGTGGGGTCTAATGGACACCGTGTGTGTTCAGTTTCTTGACTAATCCAGCTGCAGGAAGCCCTCTGTTCAGAGTTTTGGCTGAAATGTAGTGTTTGTTATTTATTTTCTTTTTTAAACCACCCGCATTCCTAATGGGGTCCAATGGACCCCAGGTGTTTTTTTTTTTTTTTTAGATTTTTGAGGAGTGAGCACCACCCTTCCACATGAACCCCAAGGGATAAACCATCAACCATCCCCTGTCCTGGAGGGGTCACTCAATAGGACAGCGGGATGGTTATAACCAACTGAGATCAGAAGATCTCCTCAAAAAGAAAAAGTGAAGTCTTTGTCCTACCTGTTTAAGGATTTGAAAGACAGACAGTTTGGTTAAAAAGACTCCACATGCTGTAAATGCATCTGGTTTCTTTAACAGACTTTCACAGTTCCTTTGGACAGTCAGTGTGAAGTTCCATCATCTTTAGCCATCCAGCTGGGGATTCCTCACATTTTCCTCACATAGTTTTTAACTTGAATGAGTGCAGTGTCTTTGAAGGCAACACTTTGTCACTTAGCGTAGGAATGCTGTCTGACAGGACAGTCTTGTGTTGTTCAAGGATGTGACCAGGCAGCATGATGTGCAGGAAACTAAAGGAAAACAGAACAACTTTCTCTGAAATTTAAGTCTCGGCCTGAGAGAAACCAAGCTCCGGTCACACAGTTTCTGCTTTGTCATCTAAATATATTTTGCTTGATGAAAAATCAGATTTCACAGATTTCAGTTACCGGGCGTTTCCACCGGACGCATAAGTGTAGCGTAACGTTGGTGATGCGTTTGGAAGCGTAGGGATGCGTTGCTCAGCTAAATTTACGCTTCAAGTCTATTTTTTACGCGCTAAACTTCCAGAACACGTCAAGCTCAGATCGTGTCAGACAGGAAGTCAAACACAAGAGCAGTGTAAAACATCCTGAAACTTTCAAAATAAAAGTCATCTGCAAATTTCCAGTAACTTAACAATAAAAGTATGTTGTGACCTGTGACACCTCCATAGCCGAGGGAAACAGAACAGAAAATAAATCATAGACCTTCTTGGGGACATGCTGCTGTCTTTCTCCTTGCTTGTTATCCTGTGAACTACAGAAATCATGTGTGATCCTGCAGTTCTCCAATCTTCCCGTGACCTTGCAGGACCACCTGTGTGGAACGCTTTCACTGTCGTTTTGCGTCTGAAACAGTCCCAGTGATAAGCGAGCTCGCGGGTAAAATAGGTCTATTACGTTACACGTCGATACACATCCAGTGGTCAGGCTGGGTCACTGTTGAACACCATGTTGACACTGTGTGATGGAGGAGGAGAGAAAATAAAGAAATCTGGGGAAAAAAGAACAATAATACTAAAGGTTTGTGACTTTATCAAGTACAAGAAAATGCAAAAATATTCCAGTAGAGCTGAATTAATTCATCACAACATCAACAAACAACTGCAGTTCTGATTAAAACAGCTTTCTGCATCGATGCAATCAGCATTTATGAGACACAAGATGTTTCATCCTGACTTATTATGCATAAAGTGGAGGCGAGACAATCATGATCACTTTGTGACAGTAAAGAAGCATTTTCTTACACATGGATTTTTGAGGGATTTTGCAACATCTCATTTTTCCATTGTTCAAACATTATTATTAAAAGAATCAGGAGCTGCTATTCTTCTGAGTTTCCAGCATAAAAGATTAGAACAGCTCAACTTATATTTCCATGCAAACAGACACACATTTATGAATTACCAAGCAGCACAACTTATTTTCTCAGAGTTTCAGGTAATTGTATTTACATACCTGTCAGAGTGTTTATCACCTTCTTCAAGGGATATTCCATCATTAAGTGAAGTTTAGTCTGTTGCCGTATTCCCCAGAGTTAAATAAGTGGGAAAAAGCATTTTGTAACCAGCCCTAGTTAGCTTTAGCTTAGCATAAACAGTGTAAGTGAATGGTAACAGCTAGCATTGCATGTGAAAAAGTGTTGAAAATTACTCATTAATAATCACATTTTTTCTTGGTGACTTCAATAATCATATCAACAGCAAATAAAAATAATAGGTAACATGAAGGAATTACAGGAGTCATTTTAGACTTGGGACTACATCACAACAAAGCACTGCTGTAATCCGCTGCTGCAAGGACATGCTGCAGCGGCCTCTAAAGACACCTACTTTATCTGTCATGTACTCCGCCATTTTTGATCAACCTACTCTGCTGTTCTTTCAAAAAACTATATTGGGTATAAAGCCTAGTATTCACGCATTTGTGTTTACAGAAGTGTTTTTTTTTATTTGAATGATTGAAATGCTAGTGGTTACCACTTACTTACATTGTTTATGCTAAGCTAAAGCTAACAGATTACTGCCAGTTTAGGAGAATGACTGGGCTGGTTACAAAATGCTTTTTCTCACTTATGGGAATTTTCTGGGGAGTGTTGCAACAGACAAAATTTTACTTAAGAGTAGAATATCTCTTTAACATGTAAATATATAAGATGCTTGTGAGTCTTGAACACTGTGATATCTCATTCCTAGATGGACCGCTGCATCATGTGGAGACTGATCATTTTTTAAAACACAAAGAACAAAAAGTCTTCTAGAAAAATAATATGTGAATAGATTTTCCTGGCTTGTCCTGCAGGTGAGCGCAGCACCAGCTGGTTATTGGGTTAAATAGACACAGATGTTTGAGGATTCTGTTAATCAGTGCAGTATTGAATAATCAATTACTAAAATATTTTCAAGCTGCAGCTCTACCTGTTAGTTAATTATAGATGTATTTTATAAACAAGCCTTTATTGGACTTGGGTCATGAATAAATGAATTTGGGTTTGAAATCTGGTAAAATGATAGCAGACGGACTGGATTTGAACCAAAGTTTTTGTTTTCTGAAAAATGAAACTGAGACAACATTAAAGTTTAGTTTTCATATGTGAAGCAGCAGAAGGTTGTAAATGGCATGTGGGAATCATGACGTGGTCAGGTCCTTCCCAATTACGTTTATTTACATCTGCTGGCCGTCCAGTAGCTGCTGACCTAGAGGTGCCTAACGAGCTAGCCAAATGCAATCAGACAGTAATGGCATTGGGGCTGGACAGGACTTCCTGGGTAATTTGAGGGCTGCACCTAATGACATCAGTTTATAGAAGTTCACATGGAGGCAGCCCCGTCAGACAATTCCCCTTTTGTGTGAAATGTAACGATTCTCACATTATTTCCACCTCTTTTTGTACCAGTTATTAAGTCATGTCTCTCTTCTGCTGATGTGTTTTCATGAAGGGTCAGCTGAAAGTGAGGTAACTTCCTCTCTGTTCCAAACTCTTGTAACATAAAAGTTCTTCTCCCACACCATAGACTCCATTTGGACATTGTTCTGCTATAAACTTCAAGTTCAGAGTTAAACACTCGCTCTTGTCTGGGATTATAAAGTTTTATTTCCTGCTGCTCCAGTGGGTGATGCTAAAACCGACCTGTGAATTCTCTGACTGCTTTCAACTGCAACTAGTTTGTTTTTTGTCCAACTTAAAACAGCTAAAATACACCCACAACTATTTGTTCCCCTATTGTCAACAATAACCATGGTGTCCTCCATCTTTTTCTTTCCCTTTTGGGGCACTCCTTTTTTTTCCTATGGCCAAATCCCAATACTCACCCTTGCGCCCTTCAATCGCGCGTTCCCGGCCAGGGGTGCGAGTGCGTAGGGTGTCCCGATTCTTTAGTGCGGAAGTTGACCACGCCCCTTTTGCACCCTTAATCCGCACATCACCCAAGTCCGCTGCGATGTGGACTTCGGGCAAGGGTATTACCCACAATCCATTGCTGCGTGGGAATTTTGAGAAGAAGGTGGAGCAATGGCTCAAGTGCCTTTTCTGAAAACGTGTATTTTCAAGTGAAAGACGTTCATTTTAAGACGGTTAATGATATTTATTCATGATCTGAATGTTTTAGACTAAGATATAAATGTGGACAGGAATTCATTTAAATGTAGTCAAATAATTGTTTGTTTGTTTGAAAGCTGTTAATAAAGATTTTTTTAAAAAGCACAAACAGCGACCGGCATCCCAGCATGCGTCGCGGTCGATGACGTAATGCTCACTGTGCCAATTCGGCAATTAATTGCACACTTGTGTACTACGCACTCGAAGCCTTACTGCGCACTTCCTCTAAGCGCACTTCACAGAAGGGTGTAGGGCGCAGTGCGAGTATTGAAATTGGGCCTATGTCCTAGCTGTTACCTGCAGTGAGAAACTAAAGCGGCACAAACATTAGCCGTTAGCATGTTTGGCTGCCGCTGTGCCATCTGTGAGGCTGTATTCTAGTCACTGATTGGTCCAGCGTGGAGGAACACTTGATATGATTGGCTGTTCATCTGTTCTTTATATAGACGGGTTCTCTTAAGTTCTTTTGAAATATAAATTGCTATTATCCTATCGCCCAGCTATAGTGATGGATATCATATTGATGTTTGAACATTTTTAGTTTGAGGAATTTGCAAACAGCAGTGAGCAGTTTTGGTTAACCATCTGACAATAAAAAGGTCTTAAAAAGTTTAACCAATGATTTAAATAAAGCTTTAAGTGTTTATTATGAAGGGAAATAAGGCTGTTAAACTACTTACCTGTATAACAGGTGACTAAATCATCAACATACAATAATTCACACAGAATGCAGTGCTGCTGGGTGCTGGGATAGAAACCAGCACCCCCACAGACTTGAATCAGATTAAGCAGGTACAGAAAATGAGGATCATCAGAATTAATCCCAGTGATGTCAGTCATCATCTGAATCATCACACCCACTGATATCTTTTATCTTATTTTCACTATAGGTTTAACAGGACATCCTACTGAAGAGCTTTCAGGTTCTTCCATTAGAAATGACCAATTATTAAATAAAAGCATAATCTGTATATGAAATATCATTTTGTTGCCTGAAGGAGCACACCTGATGAAAGATAATATTGTTTTATTAATGCTGTTCAGTAGTCATTTGCTGCTGTGGCCCCCAGACTCTGGAACTCTCTCCCCCTGAGCCTGAGCTCAGTGGACTCAGTGGTCTCCTTTAAAAAGCAGCTGAAAACTCACCTGTTCAGGCTTTGGGGTGACCTTCTGCTGATTCTTCATCACTAGCTTCTCTTCATCTCAGGGTCCTGTATTACCTTTTATTATTCATTTTTGTCCTTCTCATTTTTCAATTTAAATTCCTGTTTCTGGTTCTTAAAAGAATAATCTAGTTGCCATGGTCACCTTCACTATAGAAATAAAATAATAAAAAATGGTGTACTGACTAACAGAAAAAATCATTTGTCCTTTAATGTGTCATCCCTGATGTACCTAATGTCAGCCAACCATTAATGTTCTCTCTCTCTCTCTCTCTCTCTCTCTCTCTCTCTCTCTCTCTCTCTCTCTCTCTCTCTCTCTCTCTCTCTCTCTCTCTCTCTCTTATGTTAATCATTGAGCTCATGGGAAACATTTCCAGCTGGGGGTGGGGTCTGTTCAAGTTTTCTGAATGGGAGGTGGGGTGAGCTGTGATGCATTAAGGGAGCGTGGGAGAAATTAAACTTGGACTAATTAGATGTAGATACTGTAAATTAGCCATTAAAATCAAATGTAATCGTTTCACTAAAGATCAATAGGAAACAAACTTTCAGAGAAATTAGATCTTATTGTTCCATGTCTTTTTGAACCGTTTGTCATCATCTGAGTTGCCAGTCTAGAGCATGCACTGTTTTTCCAAGTTCTGGAAAACATAAACTGGTGCTCAGCTTGGTGTCTTGTTGCACTGCACAGTCTTCTGATTTCTTATTTAATCAGATTTTGTTTTCCTCTCGTGTCTCTGTAGAAATGTGAGTTCAACATGGATAACTTGAGTAAGCCGGAGCTGCTCACCTTGCTCAGCATCATGGAGGGTGAGCTGGAGGCCCGAGACCTGGTTATCGAAGCGCTGAGGGTGAGTCATCACACGCCTAACCTCTCCATTGGAGCCACTGTCAGATGAAGTCGATACTACTCACAACAGATGGCCTTTGTTAAACTGCTGGAGATGAGTTGATTAGTTGTAATAATGACCCAGCATTGTGTTTTTGTCTGTGATGATGAAACGTCTCCAACGCTGCTTAGAGAATATCTTGATCTCAGAAGACAGCAGAATGCTCGTGTGACCACAGTGAAAGACACTTTCCTGCTGTTTCTATTTTCCTCCTGTAATTACCAGCAGAGCTTTTCTTATTGCCTCTGCAGAAAGAGAGCTGGCCCAGACACTGGTTAGCTCTTTGTGTTCTGCCAGAAGGGCCAGTGGGATTAAATGTTTGTGTCCACAAACACAACCTGCCTAAGCTGCAGTAATAAACGCGTGATTGAAGGTTCTGTTGAGCCTGACTGAATTTTAAGAGTTATGAAGGTGAAAATAACAAGATTTACTCTTCTAAAGTGGTTTAATTGCATGTTGATTCTTGGTTCTGTTACCATCCGAGTGGGTTTTTATAATAAGAATTGTGCTCCTGAAGCTGCACAGGGAGCAGGGTGATGAAGGTTGGGGCGGCCTTGTGAGGGATGATGTATTGATCTGTGGTTACTAAATACTGAACCTGTCCCACCCCAGCGCCGGAGGGTTTTAAAGTTCTCCAGAGAGGAGTTTAAATGTGGAGTTTTCTGCAGGACCTTCTCTCTCTGCTCTTGTGTAATTAGGTCATCACAGTTTGCTCCACTTTAGCACTGTCCTCCAAGGTTTACTTTAAAAAACCTAAATGTGCCAATAAATACAAACCTTTTCTTATAAAGTATGGGTTGTAAAGGTTGTTGGTGAGGAGACAAAATAATTTTTTGCTTCCGTCTGTTTGATACAAGAGCTGCAGGGTTGGAACAGGTGACCTTTTGCCTGTGCAGCCATGCTTGCTTGAGGGTTTTTTAGCTGTAAGCAGGCTGTTCGTCATGTTTGGTTTTTCCTCATATTGAGCCTGTTGTACAGTCATCGACCTTGCCAGACCACCCAGGGGCACAGCATTAGCTTCAGGTAGTCATTTCAGTCTGCCATCTAGTCTCTCTTATTTATGCTTCCATTGTTTCTGTCACACTTTTATTGGTGCTAATCTGATGTCTCTTCTACTCTGTTGTGGGGTTTTTGGATTTGCTTGTTTTTGCCATAACACACCCCCCCCTTTCAATTTTTACCTATGATCCCTACAAGTTCTGTGGTTCATTATAGACTTTATAGACTTTTTAGACTTTATTGATCCCACAGTGGGGAAATTCACTTGTCACAGCAGCACCATCACTCAAAAGGTAATTAGAAGTAGATAAAAAAACAAGGATACATCTATATACACATAGGCAGTGATCTACTATTATAATCCTAGATCACTAAAAACACAACAACACAAAAACACAAATAAAGATAAAAACAGACTTGGTAGCAACACTATGCAGCATACTGTAAGAGACACAGACAACAATGTGAATCCGGTATTGCACAAGTATAGAACACATACTGAATATTGCATTGGTGTTATTGTGTACCAGGATGATACCAGTACAGCTTAAACTGAGGAGTTATACACTCTTACAGCAGAGGGGATGAAAGATCTATGGTAGCGCTCAGTTTTACATCTGGGATGTCTCAGTCTACCTCTGGAGGAGCTGTCCATGATCTCCACAGTGGAATGCAGTGGATGGGAGGGGTTTTCCAAGATGGAGGTCATCTTCCCCAGCATCCTCCTTTCACACGTCTCCTCAACAGAATCCAGCAGGCAGCCCAGAACCGAGCTAGCTTTGGTAGCTAGCTTGTTCAGTCTCTTCCTGTCTTGGTCAGAGCTGCCTACACCCCAGCAGACCACAGCAGAATGAATAACAGAGCCAACAACAGAGTGATAAAAGGATTTTAGCAGCTGGGAGTTAACTTTATCCACAATATTCTTCATTTGGCTTTATTTCCAGTCATCGACACTCCTGAAAAGTCACTTTTTTGTTCTCCGCATGGACCTTGAGGTTTCAGTAGCAACCTTTCTCTGCTTTAGTAGCAGCCTCTCCATGTCTTCTTCATGTGAATGATCACATTGGTCTGGGCTGCTCTTGAACTAGCTCTTAGCTCATCAGTCTTGTTGGCTTCAAACTCTATTTTTCCATACAGAGGCTGTTGAGCAATACACCATGGATGAGATATCATTTATAACTTTTACTTCAGAATGACTGAAATATCCCTTTAAGAGACCCACGGATATTTTATCCAGGTCTCAGTGAATTTAGCCATCTCTCCCTGCTGCCCACTCAGATCCTGCGAAGCACAAAGAATCTATTCATTCAGTCACAGATTACATCTGAGAAAGAGGGAGACAGTAAGAGTGATATGAGGATGAGGAAAGGGGGAGACAGTAGAGAAAAAGACTGATTCAACCAGTCAGACTGAACAAAAAGGTGAAATTCAAAGCAAGGACAGTGGATCATGGAGGCTTGGTGTCATCTTAAACAAAGCGGGACAGTGTGACTGAGTGGATTAAAACCACTCCTCCCATCCTCTTACCCAACACCCCCTTGATAGTCAAAAGAAAGGCATCATCTGGTCACCAGCTGCAGAGCTATCAATGTCACTGGAATATTCTCTCATCGTTTCTGAGTTCACAGTGAAACCAGCTAACCAGCCTCATTGTTCGGCCCATCTGAAGCAGCGGGAACAGCACCAGTTCCCAGTACCACACCACCTTTCTGCTGCTAGACCATAAGATTGGACCAGACTTCCCTGGTTTGGCAAACTAACATTCATTTGTTATTAAAAGTCTCTCCTGCCACAGATTAATTCACAATTGGCTGAAACTGGCTGAGGTACATTCATCCAGGAGAAACAATGAAAGGAGAGTCATCAGAAGACAGAAATATCACATGACTAGTGGGACCTGCGGTGGCAACATGTCACCTGCTCCTGTGTGCCAGGAGCTTTTCTATCTTCACTCAGTTCTCCAAAAGGAAGGCAAACTGTTTTTGTTTGTACTCATAAGATAGTAGCGTGTGGTCCATTTCCAACATGATGGCGCTGCTTTTGCAAACACGCTTTGGCCCATGAACCAACTGACTCAGAGTATAAATTCATGAGCCAGAACTCCAGATTAGGGCATGGGCTGGTAGCCAGTGGTACTTTCCCACTAGAACACAACATTGGTAGGGAAAGAGTTTTTAAACTCAGGATTTGAAGCAGGGCGTATGATGTCCCTGACATTTTAAAACCAGTCTGTAATGTCACATAGAATGGAAGTGGATGTTTAAACCGTGGAACATGTTGACTACAAGCTTTCAGGACCATTGGATCAGTTGTAGATCAAAGCTAACGTCCTGTTTTCTTTCTAGAGATCAAAACTCAAGACCAGAAGGAAACATGGATTATTGTGGGTGTATAATAAAACCAGAAGCTTTCCAGGCTCAATCAGTTAATGCTGATATTAAAAATGCTCCACATAATGGTTTCTTAATTATGGGTGACATTTAAAAGTCATTTCAATCAGCGGACAGACGATACTGTTGCCACAGTGAATCTTTTTACAATAAACTGCACAGTTGGGCGGTTTGTGGAGGATTCATAGCTGTTATGTTCCTGGTTTCTGTGGGAGAGAACGGTGGATAGGACAGACGGAGCTTTCCAGATTGGATGCCTGTGCTTCTGTGAAAATAACTTGATGGAAGGATTTCATTGGCAAGGAGTGATGCATGGAAGGCCAATAAGAAAATGCAACTCTTATGATTAACTGAAGGTGTGGATAGAATCACAAAGGCAGGCTTTTCTTACATGCTGAAGCAGGAGAAGGCGTTTAACAGTTCAGATCTGCCCACTGCCGTCCAGCCTCACTCAGCAGGGCTTCCTCTGAGGTCATGTGATGTAACATATGACTAAGAGAGCTGCTGTCAGCGCTGGCTTCATGCATGTGAAACAAAACACATGCCCTAAGCCATCAGGTTTCCTCCAGTGCCATGTTATCTCCGTACATCTAGCTATTTAAGGCATGCCCTGTTGCTGGGCTTTTCCTGCACACCCCCCCCCCCCCCCCCCCCCCCAACCAAACAATCAGCAATGCTTGTCTTCTGTCACTTCTGTCCATCTCCATTTTGCATATCCTTCTGTTTTTGTGCTGCGTGCCTCGTTATCTCTTTTCTCATCTGTTTTGACATGAAAGCGCCACATCTTGCTGTTGCGTCTCTCTTTGGATTGTTTGAATTTCTGCCCTGGTTGCTCTCTGCCTCTCTGGGATGTGCTGCTAATCCAAAATATATTAAACATCACAGTGTGCTCTCTGACCTGTAAAAAGCTGCTGTTTATGTTCAGTGATGCTTCAGTGAGCTCCTCCCACAGATTCAGTCATGTGATGTGCAAAATTTATGATGCAAGAAAAATGTTTTCATTTGAGCAAAGACAGACAAGAAGCTGTAAAATATTACCATCAGCAGTTTATACAGATATTTGTGCTAACTTAAACACGCAGGCTGCAGGTATTATGATTATTGCTTTTATCATTTTATCTCTGATTACCTTTAAAAAGAAGCTAAAAGATCCACATGTAAGGTCTGATATAATTAGCATTAATTAGTCTTGGAAAATCTGGAAAATGTCAGATTCTTTTCATTTATGAAGTAAAAAATTAAAACAGTTTTGATTTGCACATTGACCCATTATGCTGAGTGGTGGCGGTTCATCTTTCTTAACATTCTTCATATAAATGTTCTAATTGCTCAGCTTCACATCTTTACCATCTTTCAGTGAGACTCGATTTACAGGTGAAACTGGAAAAATGAGAATATTGTGCAAAAGTCCATCAATGTCAGTAATCCAGCTCAGACTGAGAGACCATCTAAAGGCTCAGGAACCTTTTGCAGGTGTTCAGGATCCATCAGCTGATTAGAGTGTGACACTTTGAGTCTAGATTATGGCAAATATGATATTCACCATTATTTTGAATGAAACTGAGATCTCTTTAATTAACGTTGATTTTATTTATTTATTTTTCTTAATTCCTTTATTTATCTATTTGGTCATAACATTGATTGCACAGGGCACAATCAGAGGAAAAGGATATTAAATGTAAAAACAAGAAACAAGATAATCGCAAACACGGTTCGCTGTATCTTGGATTTGTTTAGTTTGTAAAACAACTGTTTTTAGAGCGAGATCCACTGAGAAAGGTTTATGATTGGTCAGCTGATGTAACGTGATCCTGCTGCACATCATCCCCTTTCGTCATCAGAAATGTTGCTACGCTAGGTTCTTTTGGGGAAAAAAATCAAGAAGGGGGTGTGAAAAGTTGTTAGAAACAGTGACAAAGTTGCTAAGCTGGCAACGCTGTGTGGGAGGTGCGCTCGATTTGCAACTCAGAGCAGCACGAGAGTGATCTGCGAGGAAGGAGCAAACAATCGGCTCGTTTTGTTTTTATAATAGTTCAAAACTCAGATCATATTTATGATTAAAATTTGATTAATTGAGCAGCCCTGGCACATTAGTTTCACCTTTTAAGTTGATCTGCTGACATAAATGAGCTTTTTGCACCACATTCCAAGTATGAAAAAACGTAGTTGTGGATTCTGTCCGTCCTGACTGAATCCTGACGGTGACTTCATATTCAAACTAGATGAAGCAACATCTCATTCACTGCTGTAGAAAGTGATTCCTGTATTCATTAAACAAAAGGAGCTATGAGAGGCACCACAAAGTTCAGACTGAGATCTGTTGGGAACTGAAGGCCAAAGTCTTGGAGAGATGACTAGAAAATACTGTCAGAGATACAGAGATCATCTGAATCATGAAAAACATCTAAAGAGCTGCTGTCTGCAGGGAAAACATGACCAGATCCACTTATTTAAGTAAAATCAAGACTTGAAACAAACTAGAAACAACATTTTTGAGAGTCTGATGAATTTGACTCAGCACAAAGATGGGGACAGAAGGGAAGCTGAAGGTTTAGGGAATATTTAAACTGGGTTGATGCAGAAGAATTGTCATCAAACCAAAGAGTTGAACCTGCTGACGTTAAAACCGTATTTTATTTGTCCATCCAATTAAACTGGAAAGGATTATAAATTGTGGTGAAAAGCACAAACTGCCTGCTGTGTTCAAGAGTCGGGTCGTCTCTACCCTCTCCGCTCTGCTCACACAAGCCAATCAGCATCCTGCTTTGATCAGCTGGCTGCCTAGCAACCAACCCCCCCTTCCCCATCCCGGACCCTTCTTCACAAACTCCCAGGCTCGTGTTTCACTGCCACCCACTGTCATGCCACTTAGGAATGAAGTTAAGACTCCAACCCCCCGCTCTGGTGGAAGTGGTACAGACCAGTGGAACCAGTTTCTTCTAACAGGTTTTTAATGTGTGTGGGCTGTCAGTCAGTCAGCGCAGAAGATGGATCTATTCCCAAAGGACCGGGTTATCTCAGAGTTGAAAGAGCAGGTCTGAGTGTGTGTGTGTGTGTGTGTGTGTGTGTGTGTGTGTGTGTGTGTGTGTGTGTGTGTGTGTGTGTGTGTGTGTAACTAGGGCAAGCAGCTGAGGATTATTTCTGATGTACAGTACTGCTGTTTGAATTCATTAAATGTTTATTCTATATGAGGAAGTATAAATGATCATGACGTGATTAAGACGCTGCCCGTCAACAGAAGACTTTCATCATTTATGTTTCTTTAAGCATTTATATTATGGGTTGTTGTTCTCGGCTCTTAGTTTTCCAGATCAGTTCTTTTATTGTTAGAACTTTCTGCTTCTGGTCAGAGAAAAGAAACAAGCCTCACACCTATGAATCTACGTGGGATGTTTTCCTTGTATTATTTTAATACCTAATCCATTTTCATGCTTTTTTCCAGGTTGTATAATCTACACAAAGACCTCAGGTACTATCACACTGAGGGGAAACTAGGGCTGCACCATATTAGGAAAACATACTCCTACTTTATTATTGTACTAGTTGTGATAAACCCACATCACAGTGCTAACAACACTCTGATTAATTCATTTAATGCAGCTAGAGTTGGGATTCATTAGATGGCTTTGCTGAACTGTTGTTGTGCATTAATATTTCCTAGAGTAAACTCTGCTTTTAATGAGAATCCCATCATTATCAATAAACCTCAGCAAGACGAACAGTTGAAAAAATTGGTCATTATATGAAATAGTTAATATGCTGACCTCTACTCAGTCCTAAAGGTCACCTAGGAGGATGTTTGTTTTAGTACCAATGCGTTTGTCTTCGTGAGCACAAGGGAGTCACAGTGTGCTTCATTTATGTTTTATTATAGATGTCATATCCTCAAATTTAAAAGACCAGATTGCACACAGGTTTTATCTCAGTAAAAATCACAAACAAAAATGGCTCTGACTCAGTTGTACAGATATGAAGCTAATAACTCTGAGAACTAACAGATTGATTTCTATCAAAGAGTTGACCAGAATGACTGTACCTCAGCCTAAAACAATCTTAGTTTAATATTGCTATGGAAGGCAGTGATATGAATCATTTTACAGAGGTCCTTCACTAATATTTTCTACATTCGCAGTGGTCTATTAGCCTAGAATCTAGACCGTCAGTCGCTGAAGACAAATGATTTCGCTTTGCATGTCGGCCTAGCCACGCTTCATTGGAACCTGCGCAGCCCCGGGCAGTGGTGCCGTGCCAATCATTGCGGGATGTTACTGCTACGGCTTTGGCATCAACTTTGGACTATTTAGACTTGGGCTTTTCTTTGAGTCTAGAGCAGATAGAAGTACTTAAGGCCTTTAGAAAAAGGATGTATTTGCAATTTTTTTTGGCAGTGTATGGTGGACTGCCCCGTTGTCTGACATCCGTAGCAGTGAGTACACCACGTTGTTTGTTGTCCAATAGCGTGCTGAGACGGTTTGAAAGACAACTGAAGATCCTGCCCCACAACTGAGAGCTGTCAATGGACCGTGGCCAGAATATATATTCACATGAACAAGGATGGCTTGCCAGGCTAGTGGTCTATAGTAGGAACGAATGAAGTCTTATTTCCTGATATTCAGACATCTCTCCTCTGATTGGCTAACAGCAACACGACTCTACCACTGACTCTGTTTGCTCTGCAACGTTGATGTTTTATCTCCACTAATAACACAAGCCTGGAGGAGTTCTGCTGTGTGGTGGAGTTGCTAATGCTAACGGTTAGCTTCTACTAGCCGAGACGTTCTCTGCTGTTTCCTGGACGCTAAACCAACAACAGCCTTCCCCGTCGTGAGTCAAGATGGGTGAGTCCATTAATGTTAAGTGACAGTGTGACGTAGATCTGTCAGGATTTTCTAATCCTAGAGTTTCACCGTCTATTTTGCAGGTAATAGGGGTAGGACACAATTTTCACATTCAGCCTGCATGTTAAACTCAGTGACTGATCATTTAGTAAAAATGGTTTCTCAGAGAAGGACCTCTTTAAGAAACGATAAATGAAGTAATCTTAGGAAGGATAGAAAAGTTGAAACGCAACAAAAGGTCTTGGTGTCTGCTGGGTATTTACATATCCTGATTCTCTCTATTTCTGACCCAAATAGAGCCGTTTCAGATCATGTAAATCTATCCTTTTATTGTTACTAGGAGAACTCTTAGAATGATAATTGTGGTGGTTTTGCTGCCTTGCCCTGACTCGTAGCATTCAGCAGTAGGCTTCTGGGTCTGAACTGGATCCAGAACCAGAGAGCCTCTCAGAGCTCATCCCTCTGCCTGCTGCAGGGTTTGCATTGTGTGTTTGAACGTTGGTGTCATGTGTGGCTCTGTGGAAATCTTCACTGTGAATCAGAGCGGTTGATGAGGAGCTCAGGAAGTAGGTCATAGCAGCCATCATTCTAACTCTCCTCACTCATAATCCTGCCTCCATCCCCCCGTTTATAAACACGCTTCACTTTCACTGCTCTCCCTTTGATGTGTGCAGTTACTTACTGTTATACCGTCAGTAGACAGGAATCAAACCCACAACCTGGTGAAGATCTCATGTCTTGGCACGTTTGGGCCTGTTGCTGGTAAAGATCATGTTGGAACCAGGCATAAGTCGTGCTGACTGCAGAGATGAGATTGTTGGATTAAAAAACAACCCAACCCATAACTAGATGTGGGTGATGTGATGATATTAGACAGAGAAGGCTCTGAATTTGCTGGCAGCAACATTAAAATCCAGTCAGAGTTGTCTTTTAAAGTGACAGTGTGTATTTTCCCTGGCGACAGGGGGCAGTACATACCTAAATCATTGCAAGTAAGCTGTAGTTTTGTGTTCAAGTAAGACCTTACCAACGGATGGCTATTAGGGTCAAAAATCCCTGGGAGCGCAATTTTCAAACGGGTACTTTGTCAGATCGTTCAACGTCCATCAAAAATACATCAGACTAGCTTTCATCACTGGCAACAAGTGAAGCGGTAAATGTTTTAAACAACGTTTATGAATAGCGAATGTTTTGTAACCTCTTGTTACAAATCTGTAAATGAGTTTTGTCCTCACGGGCTCACGTAGAAGGAAACATGGCGTCTAATATGGCATTGCCCAGAGCATAGATATCATATATATCACTAGATGCCTTACCCGCGCTGATCGTCGATTGGACGAACATCCCTACACGGCGGCCATCTTACCTCGGACAGCTGCCCCCTTTCGTAACATTGGTGTCAATGGTGAATGTACTATTTAAATAACTCTAACTTGCTCAATTTTCAACCAAATTTCAAAGGGTTTGGTTTGTTATAAACGCCAGAGATGTGGCTGTGAAATATGACGGATTTGGCCCATTAATTTAAAAATGTTAAAGTATGTCCTATCAAGCCTATGTGCTATAAGGTTTGTAATAATGCAACCCGCTTGTAAATCTGTTAATATTTAATCGAGTTAAGAGTGTTTCTCTTTAAGTTGTTCACTCACCTTCCATCTGCTACCATTGAGAATGGAACGTAAGCTGTCCGAGGTAAGATGGCCGCCGTGTAGGGATGCTTTCGACTCCCAGTTAAGGCATCTAGTGAAATATATGATATCTATGGCCCAGAGACCCACAGATGTATATACGTAGATGCCCCGTGGACTGGCGCTGCCTATGGGAGCTGCCGTAGTGGCCGGCCGCCATCTTAGATGGGTCTCCATTCGCCCCCAGTGCAGTCCTTTATACTGAGGAAGGTGCTTACCCAGCTAAAAAACACATCAGGTAGGCTAAAAAAGTCAATAGTAATCCCACATGATCTGTTTTCAATAGCACGCTGGTTGTTACAACCGTAGGCTGCACAAAAATGGGCATAGTTGCTCACTCTCTCTGTGTTGACTTTGGACAGTGAGGAGACCCATCCAGTATGGCGGCAACGCTGTTACGCTCTCCAGCAACCAATGGGGTGTCTATGTATTCATGTCTATGTATTCATGTCTATGCTTAGACCCGCTCCCATGTGTTTTAGACCTGATTTTTATGGTTATATGTTATGAAGCTGCCAATATTTTTCAACAACTGGGCATCATTTAATTCATTTTCAACAACATTTCGATGGATGTTTCCAGAGACTGCGTGTGTGACTGCTCCGTCTTCTCAATACCCCATTGAGTTGCAGCAGATGGCTGCTCATGCTGATCCAGGTTCTGTTGGAGGTTTTTTGCTGTTAAAGGAGAGTTTTCCTCTCCACTGTCGCTACATGCTTGCTTAGTATGAGGATTGCTGTAAAGTCACTGACACAATTCAGTGACTCGATGCATTCTTCTGGGTTTTCTTATATAGGAAATTTTAACCAATTAGCATAATGAACTTGTGAAGTGCCTTCAGACGACTCTTGTCGTTATTTAAATAACCTGAATTGAATTGGGAGTGTAATTCTAATACTGTGTTCTCTAAAGTGACAAATAAAGTAAACAAAGTGCCTGCAGCTGGGTAAACACGAGGAGGAAAACAAAGATCTGTATTTTAGAGTTGGGGTCATGACATCATTATATACATAGGTTGTGTTTTGGATGTCTACATGAAAACACAAAGGTGGTGTTTCAAGAACTTCAGCTAATATTTTTGGGGACTCACCAAACACCGTTCCCATGTGAGCGAGGCCTAATAGCCCACGCCACATGACTCCACCCAGAAATCTGGACCACCACTTGAATGTAATCTGATATTGTCTCAGCAGTATGTCAAACATGTGATAGAATTACTAAACCATCATTGTGAGTAAATTGTCCTGCCAAGAGCTTCATGTTGGTCCACAGTGACAATAAGGTAGTTTGTGGATCCAGCGTGTCTCAGATCTGCTGCTGGAGACAAATCTCTATCATCTCATGATAAATATTCTCATATTTCCCCCGAGCAGCATGTGCTATTTCAGTTAACTGTCATTTTGTTTAGCCACACTCAGCTGTTGCTGTATTCACAACAGGGACGAGTTATGGTGTAACCTGAGCAGCAGAGCACGTGGTATAGATATATAACTCATAGATGAGTCTTATAGCTGTCGTAAAGGCTCATTCTCTCTTATTCTCTGCCACAGTCTCAGGCTGATTTACACTCTTACACACAATGCCTGTGCGCCCAGAGAGTGTGTGTTGGTGTGTCGGACGGCCATGCACTGAGTGTGGGTGTTCAGCTGGAGCAGAATGAGAGCAGCAGCTGTGAGTGGCCGACTTCAGGTTACCGTAGAGAGAGAGATGAATCACTAGAAGATATGAGGTTTTTGTTCTTTCATCTCGTCAGTGCTTTCCTCTTTTTTCCTGTTTTTATCTCTGCATATAAAACAATATTTGTCATTGTGTCAGGCCTGTTACCCGGCTCCTCTCCTGCTGCTGCTGTAGCCAGAGGCAGCAGGAGAGGAGCGTGGGAGTTTTCCAGCTGTAGCCGCAGGAGCAGAAGCTTAACAACATCACAGCAGAAAGAAAACAGAAAAGCCTCCTGACAGCCTGGTGCAGATGAGAGAAGTGCAGCTCATACATAGTTGGACCAGTTTGACATTACAGCATGTTTGTGTTGGTACTGAAAGTGACTTTTTAGTAAGGGTGCACCGATTGCAGTTTTTGGCTGATCACCGATCTTGAGAAAAACCTGACTTGCCGATACCGATTTTTGCCGATACTGATTTTATCTTAACTAAAAGCAGATTTCGGCAATGTTTCAATTTCCTTTTACTGAGAAAATCAATATGAATACTCATGAAACAACACCAGTTTCAACTGGACATGAGGTCATGTTCTCAAATATAAATGAACATCTTTAGCATTGCTGTTGGAACTGCAAAATCACATTTGTTCTTTTAGACTTTCATTTTTCTAATTTTGAAAACAAAACTTTTATACCTGTTTTGACACACACAAGTATTCAATAGCAATGATTTGCTTTAACATTAACTAGGGGTGCACCGATTGCAGTTTTGGGCTGATCACCGATCTTGAGAAAAACCTGAGATCGGGGCAGATAGAGCTATCGGTGCACCCCTACTTTTAGCTGTAATCAGAAAAAAACATATAGTTGTCCCTTTAGGGGTGAGGAGGTTTGGATACTTGAGCCTCTGGTGGCAGACCTGTTCATGAACAAAAACAGATTCTACCAGACTCTCCCTAATAAACGTAGCAGACAACGGAAGTAAATGTGTTTTTGGTTGATCTCTTGGTAATAAAATCGGGCCATAATTTGGTGTTTGAATACTTACAATCAGAGCGTGTGCAGTGGTGTCATTATTAATGTTTACACCACCATGATTGATGGCTAAAGATTGTGAGCAGCTACGTTCAGTCAGCATCGCTACAGCGTTACATGTGTGCACTCACACTGCTAGGGCTTTCAGCCTAAAGCTTCTCAGATAGTTCTGAGAATAAACAAAATGAGCCATCAACAAAGTAAGTCCTGGAAGCATCATTAATTAACTAAAGGTTACATGCAGGCTGCTGTCTCCAGTGTCAGCTCAATGGGCACAAATTCAAGTCGTTGTGCTTGGGCACCAGACTGCACACTTGTGCTTTAAGTTTTGCCACCTTGTAAAAAAAAGCCTGAGAATCTGCAGATAAGATTGTGTGTGTGTGTGTGTGTGTGTGTGTGTGTGTGTGTGTGTGTGTGTGTGTGTGTGTGTGTGTGTGTGTGTGTGTGTGTGTGTGTGTGTGTGTGTGTGTGAAAAAGGTTTGTGTTTGTAGAAATAACTACACAAGGTACAGAGTGAGGCTGTTCCTACCTGGCTACAGAGTAGGGCTGTACAATAATTCAGTAACGATATATATTGATCGATAGACGTATGGCACAATAGAAAAAAATGGGTCAATTAAAACTTCAATGAAAAGTTTCTTTTTTTTTCTACTATAGCCTATATCAGGTAGTTTAATACTAGAGTCAGTACGTACTTTCAACCAATCAAAAACAGAGACCCAGGCACGTTCCGCCACCAAGCCCTACCCTCCCACACCTAAACAGACAGCTAGCTGTTGGGGAGCGGTGGAGGGAATTGTCCCGTAGAACACCAAATAATCATCATAACCATACAGATCTGCAGTATCAATGGTCAACTGAAACGTTTAGCAGAGAATCGATTAAAACTCAAGTCTGGTAACACAACCAGCTTGTTTTATCATAAAGTAATGACATAAAATGACCAGGGCTGCACATAAAAACATATTTTCTACATTTCTTTATAATTATCAATAATTATTGATATCGATCAATATGATTTTTTTCCCGATATGCTTTTTTCAGCCCTACACTACAAAGTGCTGTCCAATGTGGATTTGCTCAGGTTTCTGGTCAAGAATGACTGAAACCACTCTGAAAGAAATAGCTTAGAGTGTTAAAAACTCTTTACTTTAAAGTTCTGCTGTTGAAGGTTTGAAATGGACAAACTGAAGAGTGTTCTAAATCCTCCACCCCCTCTGGCCTGCTGGAGGGGCCATCTCATGCCTCAGGTAGACACGTTACAGAGAGGTTCTCCTCCATGACTTAGCGTGCAGCACGCTGACAGAAAGATGGCCGCTGAGAGTCGACATGTGTGAAATGATGGAGGAGGCGTGTGAAAGACTGTGAGTCAATCTAAATGTCAGACGCCTCCAAGGCTGTTGATTGTGTGGGACAGTGCCAGATTATTAGAGCTCACCAGGGACCTGAAGTGTGACTCGAGACATGTTGTACAGTAAGGAGCTGTGGATGCGAGGTGAAGCAGACGGGTTTACTGTAGCTGTGGTCGGGTTATCCAGCTCTACTGACAGAAATGTCTGGGTGGGAGGAAGAGCTTTAACCCCCTTTTTGGTTTGAGCCATTAATCGATTGGATCTTCCTCCAGTACGGCTCCGTCTCCCTGTTGGCTTCACTGTAATGCGTTGTAGCAAAGCCAATTAAATTTTACAAGCATTCAGCAGCACCGAAAGCACTCTGTCTGCTTTTCTGGCTCTCATGTTCGCCTATCCTGCTCCCTCTTCAGCTCGTCTTTCTGCGGTGTGATCTTTGCCTTGGCGTTTTCAGTCCCTCTCTGGGAGGGAGGCTGCAGGTCGTGACTGGTGTGGGAGAGGAAAGTGCAGTTGAGGGGGTTGTAAGTTCTGCCTCGACACAGCTAGTGCTTTGTCTAGACTCTGACTTTCTGAGCAACACTGGCTGCTCTGTTCTCACACTTGACAGCAATATGTGGTCAGATCAGCAGAAAGGAAGCTCTCTGTGGAGAAAATGGACTCTTATGGGTCTGTGTGTGTGTGTGTGTGTGTGTGTGTGTTCTGTCAAGCTATTTTGGATAAATAATAAACATTGAAAAGTAGAATTAGATAAAATACTTTTATTCCTAGGCGCTCAGAGGATAATCAGAACAGATCATGGTCTTTTCTCATGAAAACACATGAAGTAAAGATGATCTCTACAGTATTATTTACACTTTTGGTCTGTTCATGGTACTCTGAACTCAGCATCTCACTGCAACCAGTGAGCTACAAATTCCATCTGGGATTCTTGAGGGAGTTTCCTAAATGTCTTAAAATGTTTTTTAAAGCAACACAGTCAGTACTTCCGGTGTCGGGTCGCGGGTCAAAAACTGTATAGTGCGGTAAACAGACGTGGGACCCCCTAACTCCATCACAGCTCCAAAAATGAACATAATAGATGATAGTATGCCACCAAAACTTTACGAAAAACATTATTTTAAGGTGTAAAAGTTGTGGAATGTGTTTTTAAAGCTTCTGAATTTTCTTGAGTGAGTTGCAGTGCCACACTCTAATGTTGCATAAAGACTGAACATGTTCATGATGGCTGTTTGGCGAATTTTCTCTCAAAATTGTTCCACAGTTGTATGTTTCAAACCCGTCTAAATGTCTTTTAAGTGCAAGACATTTGAAACAACGTTGGTAAGGGTTGGTGACCAACTTGTGAAGAAAATGAAGACATATCTAATGCCTGGTCGTCCTAGGCAAATCCCTCATCATGAAGAGAATCGTGACAGAAAACGGTGAACGTGTGGGTGATTTGAAGTCTGTGGTCATCCAGTGTGACCGGCTCATGGCCAAAGTCAGCCTCCAAAAGTCTTCAAGCACTGCTTGAAAACCTCCTGTCTGCAATCGACCAATGAAAAAACACCCAGGGAGTGACGCAAACAGCTAATGATGAGAGTACAATACGAGCGTAGAATTAGCAACAGTGGAAGCTACATGCAGGAACATGTGGACCACTCGTTTTTGGAGTTCTGTTTGGAGTCTAATATAAGAAGTGCTAACGGCAGCGCCCTTTTCTCTTTTCAGCATCTAGTGAACTAGACCAAATTCTTGCTTTGCAGAGTTTGGTCTAGGCACGCTTCATTGGAATCCTCGCAGCCTGTGGCTGTCCAATCACAGCTCGCTATAGTTTTGGTTGGGCCAATCACAGCGCTCTATATTTTGGGCCAATCACAGAGCGGGAGTAGCCGATGACGTCAGCGCTGTGGCCGCGAACCCAAGCAACATGGCGGCAACGCCAGAGCCACGTTCGTTTGAAACGGCTTTGTCATCAACATTGGATTATTTAGACTCCAACGTGCGTAAGTCTGTCAGCTATACTTAGCGGCTTCTTATTTTTTCACAGATATTCACATGTTTTTCATACAAAAACGACAGAAATCATTGATGTTAGACGCCATTACTGCGTCCCGCTTTTCCATCGCTGTGATTACGTCACGTTGTTTGTTACTCTGATTGGTCCTAGCGCTATCCAATTGCGTGGTGACATTTTGAAAGACAACCGTAGATCCCGCCTCATGACTGAGAGCCGTCAATGGTTTGTGGCCAGACTATATATTCACATATATAGGATGGCTTGCCAGGCTAGTTTTGGTTAGCTGTCTGTCGGCGTTTAGTGACGTATGCGTTTCGGGGGGGTACTGACATCAGCATGTCTTGTGCCGTACTTTGTGCCACCTCTCTGGAGTCCTCACAGCGTGACATGAGCAGCTCGTGCAACAGCTGAAAAACGCACCATGTGGTCCGGGCTTATGATAATGTGACTACAGTGCGAAAGGAAAGTTTGCCTAACCTTCTCTCTATTGTCACAGTTGGTTTGCAACAACCTCATGTGCCCCACATGCACTAACCGTACATGAAGTATGCTTCAAAAGTCCCAAACGAACAAGTTCAGAGTGATTCCTACTTAAGATTTTCAGAGTTTCTCACATTTTCTATCCCCGCCACCCAGTCAGGCTCCAGCTTTAGCTCTGTCAGGTCATCTCACCAGTACACAACTAGCCTACAGTACACTGACGTTTCTTTTCTAAGGTTCAAAACTTCTTCCTTATGATTTAAGTTTGTCGCTTGTTTTTTATATTGCTTTACAAACGCTATAGTCAGGATCAACACTAGTTCATCTGCTTCATTTTTCAGACCATGAATGCATCAATTTCCAATCAGCAATAAAGCGGTCCACAAACTCACCGTTAATAAGCTTTATTCATGCTAACCAGTGGCGGCTCGTCCATAGGGGGCGCTAGGGCGCCGCCCCACCAGTCTCACAGGAAGAGGAAGAAGACGAGAGAAATCACAAAATGTATTTAAAAAAACATAAAATTTTAACTAAACGGTCTATACACCTTATGGGCTGTAAGTGCTGTGTGTAATCTGTGTTTAATTGTAGTTTAATAATGGTCATACTTTTAACACGGCCGAAACGTCGACGTACTTCCTGTCACGTGTCCTCTTGCGGTCGCAGCAATCTTTACCATTGACTTAATACGGGCTAACTGGCGCTTGCGCGCTGGATCCCCAACGACAAGGAATAGGAGAGCTGTTGGGCGCATATGGTTGCGATCGCAAGCAAACGGGGGGAGTCTGCTCAGATCAGGAGGAGGATGCTGATTGGTCAGCTCACCCAGCCCAGACAGAACCGGAAATTTCTCCACAGGCTAGTTCACCGTCCTTTGTTGTTGTGGGGCTGCTGCTAACGTTGACTATGGAGAAAACTAGTAGTTTCATCTTTTTATCATTGGATTCTACGAACCAAGTGGATTTTTTACTATAAGATGAATTATTTTGACCAGCAAGGTAAGACAGAATTTAGCTTTTGACTTCATGAAAATAGCTTTGTTTTGCTTTTCATTTAGCAGTCATTGGGTGGTGTTGAGGTAGAAAACGTGGATTCTATCGTTTAAAAGAGCCTCTTCCTGTTTAGTGTGTGTGAGGTTTGCATATATTGGTCAATATGAAGCATGTTTTTGGAACAACTTTGTTGCTATCTTAGCAACAAAGTCCGTAGATTTCAAGTTGTGTGAAGCATAAGAATGGTAATTTGGCGTTCCCTAGTGGTGATATGTGGTTAGCGCATCTGAAAAACTGAAAAATGAAGAAAAAAACGACCGTTTATATAGCGTCTCTCAAGATAAAAACCATTCACAAGAACTAACATAAAAAATAAAAATAAAAAAATGCGCCCCACCCAAAAAAAAATTCACCAGCCGCCACTGATGCTAACAGATCTCCATGTGGAGTTTTTGCTTCCAGAATTTTACTTTTCGAGGCTAATCTAAAATTTTAACAAAGTATTGTTCTAAGATTTTTGAGAATAATGGGAATTGGTCAAAATCAGTACTGGTGGATCAGATCTGCATCAATGTTGAAGGCCAGATGTGTTTCTTTAGTACATTCAGTGTTGCGACCACATCAGTTCCTTTTTGAGGCTTGATGGTAGTCATCCACCTCATGAAGCTCATTAGCTCCCTCTCCCTGAACGTGGACTGGTTTATCAGAGGATCTGTTCTCTGTGGTGGGATGAAAACCAGATCTCAGATCCTAAAAAGCAGCAGACTGATAATGAGTGATGTTTCCATGGCCTTCCAGCTCGTCTCGGTGAGACAAACTCAGATTAGCGGGCCTACCTGCTGGTCTGTGAACGACCCTGCTTCACACCAGAGCTGGCTCTCACCTCGCCAGCCGGCTACACGGCGGGTCTGGACAGAGCCGCTTGGACAGCCAAGGCCTGGCTGGAGTAAGGTTTTCTGAAGTCCAAACCTCTATTATTATTTAAATACATCATTATTAAAAAGTATACACACACAGGTCTTGATTTCAGTCCAACTGGAGATTTATGACCATTCTCCAAAACCTCTATATTGATGTTTTTTACTATTTTTGTAAATGATACATCTTGTAGGTTTAATTTAGGGACATTTTAAAGAAGAATTTACAGACACAACATTTTCCTTGCGACCATAAACCAGATCCTTTCAGATGTGCATTTTAATCACAATTATTCACCTTCACTAGTTTATTTAATCGTTCACAAAGTTTATTGTTCTCATTAAATCTGTATGTGACGTTATGGAATTTTGTAAACTACAAACCTCAGTTCTTGCTACGATCTTTAACTTTTCCTTTCCAGGCTGTTTTAATTCAGCGATGTGAAACGTAGCTCTTAGCAGCAACAGGAGATACCGCCTCATTAGGCATGGTCTTTCTGTGGAAACCCTGGTATGCTCATGGGAAGCTGTCTAAAGGGAGGAGGGTTTGGAAATGATGGGAGTTTTTAAGTTTAGCTGATCTTTAGGGGACGTTAGCTGCAAATATGTTTGTGATTAGCGTGTTTGAGCGGATCAGCTCAAGTCAAACCTGTGAATTTACCACATATTAGGGACAAACAAGCATTTTAAACCAGTGTTTAGCTCTCAGAAGTGGTAAAACGAGTTATGAGTGGGATGGCACCTTAGTGGTTCATGCACCATGCAGAAACATGTCCAGATACGTTCAGCTTATCATCGTTCGAAGGAAGATCGGTGCTTCAGAACATATAATTAAAGAGACCTACAACTCTCCCCGTTTCCCGGAGTAACCCTCAAATATTTTCTATTCAGAGGATGTGTCTTATTTACACCTGGCTACTGCATGGCAACCCTTTACTGAAACCAAGCATGCAGAATCTCTCTGGGCTGTGTCCAGTGTTCATTTAGACAAGAATGTTCATTTAGCTTTAGTCTTTTGACTAAAATTCTTTTTAATTTTAGTCACAACGTAGTCGTCCAGTTTGTAGGTTTTTGATTGGACTGTATCATCTCTCTGGATGTTTTCTTGCCAAAACTCAGTTTGTGTTGTGGACAGAAGGTTGAAATGAAAGAAAATAATAAATCATCTTAAATTGTTTGGTAATTTCATTGTGTCATTTTTTTATGTCCTATTAGAACATTTCTAAATGACTAATTATTATAACATAATTATGATTTTTTTATTAATACTTGAGGTAGATTTTTAAAATGCAATAAGTAGTTCTGCCAAATTATGTAACAACTAGACATAATTGAAGGGAATGTATATATTAAATAAAATCTTTCTTTTTTATCATAATTCATTTTTTTATAATTCACAGCTAGACTAAAGGCAGCAGCAGCTTTTAGGACATTTTCCAGCGCTCAGCATTCAAACAGCATTTCTGCTATAAACTTAAAACTGAAAATCATTTAACAGAAGCTCCATTCTCTCCATGTTTTATCTACCTGACTTCCTTTCTCCTGACTTTGATAACCTCTTATCTGGGAATAACGACTTCCTGTCAGGTTTTCCTCGTCTGCTCTGGCTCCAGTGCTTTGTCCTTGTCCCTCTCTGTCTTCCCATCTGATTTCAGTGTCACAGTCTGACTTTGATTCATGCACTGTGATCCAAAGTACTGCAATAGCACCTATGTGAGTTAGAAAATGTTAAAAGTACTCATGGATTTCTGTGGTCTATTTTTGTGCAAAATCACTTGAAGAACTATCTTTATATTAACCTGCTGCTGCACTAGGTTTGTGTCAGTGTTTTTATGCATTTATAGGATGTTTGTTTCTTAGTGAATGTTTCAGATGGAGAATATTTGAAAAAACAAAAAGATTTGTGTATGACAGTAGAGGTTACAGGTTGTTGCACAACAAGGATGGGAGGAGCAAGTGTCAGGAGGAACACCAGTGTTTGCGAAAACTTTTCAGCCACGCCTGCCAAACTGGTAGACGTGAGAGCGTCTCACGCAGGACATTTTTGAACCACGTAGGACAATGTCCTCGCGGGCTTCAGACTTGTATCTATTTAACAGTGGGTATTGTAGTGACCTCTGACCTTTACATATTATACATATTTTTATTGTGACAATAATCTGTTGACATAATTTGAAAAAAGAACCATCAATGTGATTTTCTGCCAAATTCATAAAATGAGGATTAACAGAATTTATTAGGAAATTAATAGAGATCATATAATTATTATAAATGATTATGAAACACCAGAAACAACATATTATATATGAAAATATTTCTAAATATTGTAATGATCCATAAAGGCTTTCTGTGACTGATGTTGTAGCCTGGTGTTACTGTTCCTTTAAGAGACGCTGTGGCTGGTTGAGGTGAAACTGGAAGTTGGAGATGCGGGTTTATTTCAGCTGTTTGTTAAACTACTCTAATAAACTGCTGTTAAGGACAAAATGTCATTCTGTCTGATGATTTAGTTCATCACAAATATCACAATATGAAGAAATTATCTCTTTTTTTTTGGGGGGGGGGTTGCACTGTGCCGTGGTCCCCGAAATGCCTAGAAACGGCCCTGGGTGTGGGACTGAGTTTTGAAGGTGATCTGAATTGTATCAAATAAATAAATATTACATGCTTATAAATTATTATTATTATAAAATTACGTGTAGTGGACATATCTGCCTACATTTTCCTTTTCAAACACTGTTTTGTTTTTTATGCGACTATTTCCTGTCCTGCTGTCTCTTAGCTGCATCTCCTCTCAATCCTCCAGAAAAACTGCTGCCTGGCTTCTTACTTTTCAACTCACAAGTTACTTTTGAAATTAGCCGATCAAAAAGATCCGTCGACCGCAAAAATAGCGGAATGTGCGGCCGCGCCAGTGAGGTGACGTCACCGATGCACGGGAGATGATCCCTGCAGCAGCATAGCGCGTCAGGCACAATGAAAGAGAGTATGAGCAAACGTGAACGATCGCGTGTTAATTATGTTTTTTTTTGGGTGGCGCCACTTTGTGAATGTTACTGTGGCCGTGCGCACGACGCAGCTGCCCGGCGGAGCGCATCAGTAATCAGCGCTCTGCCGCTGTCCATCCTCTCCGCCCAAAAGAAGACCCGCTACACTGAGAGTCCAAATAAATAATGTAACATATGTAGAAACTGGATCTTTTGAGGGGGAAGCCAACAAACAGTCTGCAGTTTTCAGGAAGTTTATTTTATTTTGGCACGTTCAGAGTAGACGCACAGCGTCTGTCATAATGTCCGACGATGTGAAGTTTTTCGTCGGACAATATTAAATCACGTCGGTAATGTCCGACTGTCCGACGTGTTTTCGCAAACACTGGAACACAGTAAAATAACAACATTCATGGACTCACCCATCTTGACTCACGACGGGGAAGGCTGTTGTTGGTTTAGCGTCCAGGAAACAGCAGAGAGTGTCTTAGCTAATAGAAGCTAACCGTTAGCATTAGCAACTCCACCACACAGCAGAACTCCTCCAGGCTTGTGTTATTAGTGGAGATAAAACATCAACGTTGCAGAGCAAACAGAGTCAGTGGTAGAGTCGTGTTGCTGTTAGCCAATCAGAGGAGAGATGTCCACATATCAGGAAATAAGACTCCAGATCCTGTCGTCTGAAGCTACTTTCTCCTCCAGCTGTGCCCCCCCCCATGAGTGCAACTTACAAAGCATTCATTCCTGCTAGAGACCAAATGCAGATGTATTGATTAAACGAGTGACCCACATCTTTAAGAACAACCCCCGCGATCGCTGGTTCCTGGAACAACAGTATTGATGAGTGCCTTACACAGGAACATGCTGGTGAGGAGCCTAACCTATTATCAATGTGTGGTTAACTAGAACACAGAGCATGACATGAAGCTAAAAAACCTCATTTTGTTTTATCACTCGTTGGCTTATTAGTTGTATGTGTCAAACTGTCCAACCCTCAACAGAAGCTGCTAATAGGCTTATATAATGATGTTTCCTCCAGTGTGGGAAGCTCTGATCTGCACTGTCACAAACAGCTAATGACCCAATATTATGACTTCCATCCATCTATTTTATACTTGTAGTATTTCTTTTTGCTTGTAAATCCTTTGGGGTGGCTGACGTTTGATGCCGATGCCTCCTGAATGCCTGTGAAGGTGTCTTTTAAAGAGAGCTGTTCCAAAGTGATGCCTGGGAGATGAAAGTTAACGGCTCAGCAGAGAAGGAACTGGAGTTCCCTGCTGCCTCTTCTGTGGATGTCACTTTGGATAATAAAACGGCTGAAAAGTGAAATGCTGGTAGGTAATCCCGTCACTCCTCCTGAGAGCAGGCACAAAGGCAGGCTTGTTACAAGTGTGTGGAGGGGATGTCTGCTTGGGGCTCTTTGAGCAGGAGCTCCTAGCTTCAGAGAGATCAGCCGTGAGAGAGGGAGCCCACTGTCCCCTTTTATTTCTGTCTCTCTCTTAGAATGAGGTTTTGTCTCTTTGCTAACTGTAACTCCCATGAATTTAGTAAATTTGGAGCAGGGATGTTATGTTTTTAACTCCGAGCTTCTGATGGTGTAACACACATCCTGTTTTCTTCAGGGAAAACTTGACCTTTCTCCAGCTGGCATGGACGTTTGACAATTTGATTTCCTGCCTGGAGTATCACTGTTGTCTCTCCATCTATATTTGTCTTTGCTTGTGATAGGGTGTGTGTGTGTGTGTGTGTGTGTGTAGTCAGGTGTTAGAGGTTGCTGAGCTCTGTGATTTTCTAGTGGTGTGTGTGATATCAGAGGAGCTGTTGGATACCATCCCTGTGGCTCGCGTGGAGCCTGTTTCACCTCACCTCTGCTGCAGAGGCCACCGGTATGGCCCACATCCTGTGTGTGTGTGTGAGTGAGTGGAGTGTGTGTGTTTGTGTGCGTACGTGCGTGCAGGATCTCCATGTTAAATCAACCACCTTTTTCACATTATATTAGAAAAATATTCTAGGCCACGAATGCTCTGCACAGGCATAAACACACACACACACACACACACACACACACACACACACACACACACACACACACACACACACACACACACACACACACACACACACACACACAATTTGCTCAATCCTGATCATATGTTGGGGGCTTTTTGTGCATCAACCCTTGAAGACTTTATTCTCCTGAAAACACCAGTGTAGACCAGCATATGTTGTGTTTAGGTGCTGGTTTAGCTGGTGGAGCAGCATTCAATCACCAGCATCCCATGCTGGACCAGCATACCAGCATCTAAAACACAACATATGCTGTTTTTTCAGCAGGGTAATCAGGCCTGTGCTGGTTGACTGTGGCATTAAGGATAAAAATAGTTTGCTAGGAGCTGACTCCATTGGGCAGCAGAACCCTTCCTCGCAGCTGCACACGTGCTTTGTGTGTGTGTGTGTGTGTGTGTGTGTGTGTGTGTGTGTCCAAGAACAGCTGATATTCATCAAAGAGCTCCTCCAGGCTCTCTTTTTATTGTTGCTGTTTATTTTGCTTTGCTGTTATTTGCAGCCACTTTAAATCTGCTTTATTGAAGCCTTTTTGCATTTCACTACTCACCCTGTGCTGTCAGAATAAAGTTTAAACTTTAAAATGTGCATTTAGATTAAAAAAGTTCACCAGACTCTAATTTATAACTATGATATTTTAGGGAAATGCTCTTTTTTCTGTGAGAAAGCTGAGGCTATGCTATTATGTTTTTGTAGATGAGTCACTCTGCTTGTAGCATATTCTAACAGGAACTAACACAGACAACATGATTTATAGCTGTCTTTAAATATATCAGCACAACCTCACAAGTTCTAGATAACATTACCTTATATGGGGCCCTAAGAAATATTTTTTTCTTTCCAAAATTCCACTTTTGCGTTCTAACCACATTTATTAATCCTGAAAGTGCATAATTATAAAATGAATTAATAGTAATTCAGCAACTCAGTAGCTACAGAATTTGTTATTTAACTCTTAGAGTAGTTGACTCAAGCATGACCAACGTTTGAATCAGTTTACATAATTGTCACTTGATCTTGAGATTAGGGCTGACTCAGACCAATATTCTGATAGTCGACTAATCGATAATTCATTTGGCGATTAGCCGACTAATTGGATTTAGCATAAATTGTAGCTTATAATACCAGCATTTTTATCAAATGTATTAAATTATTCATCACCATCATCATTTATTTGATGATGATATTAAGTTAATGGTGTTTATAACGTTACAGCTTACTAGCAAATTAGCTTCAGGAGGCGACTCTCGGTCGTCGTCCTCGGCCACATCGTCCTTCCCTTTAAGATGCTTGTGAATCACTGTCCTTCTGCCGTGGAAGGCAGGTTCTATCTTACAGATTTTGCACATGCGTCTCTTGAATTTTTATAAAATGCTCCCAAATGTTTGAGTTCCATTGCCGGCTTGCCATGATTGTTTAGGCTTTTCCATAGATGCCACGGCTGGCCCTGAGTGCCACTACTGCCGTGTGTCAAGGGCAGAAAGGCCGACGAAGCAGCAGATGGTGCGATTATTAGATTTGTCCTGGAAGATTTTGGTGTTTGTTGTAATTGTGATGAATCGTCTGGTCTTGGCAGCACTACTTGTGATCATTTTCAACATTTCTTTTAAACCTTTGTCCTTAAAATCAGAGCAGCTGTTTCCACTTATTCATCTCTGAACTATAGCTATGAATGAGAAGATTCTGAAATTCCTGAGCTCTCATCTTAAAACAGCAGTGAACTTGAAATTTTCAGAAAATCAACCTGGATGACAGCCCCAAAACTCATGGTTTTAGTCAGCGGTGGACGTCCAGCGTATCACCTGGACCTCTGGCTGCTTATGCAGCGTTCAGAACGATGACATCAAAAAGAAAAGGCCATTTAGGAAGTCCTCTGGGCACATGGTGGCTTTCTCTGCTGCTGTGTGTGTGTGTGAGCTTTGGTGTGTAGCGATCAGACAACATGGCACCACAGAGTGGACCTGTGTGCTCTTCTTCTACATGAGGATTTCTGATCTGTCCTCTGTAAGCTGCTCCTTTTGCTGAGCAGACAGCACAAGCTGAAGCTTTGGGGATTTGAGTTTAGAGTCCACATACTGTCGGCCCACTGTGTCTGATTGGGCTCTGATGTAGTAATTTGTGTGTTTTGAGTGTTAATCAGAGCGTGTGTGTGTGTGTGTGTGTGCTCATACAGTATATGGAGCTTAATCAATGTTTCATAGAGGAAGTCAGCTGAGCTCATTAAATATTTGTGAAAAAAGCTGCCAGTGAGTGGAGAAATGCTGCTTTAGGCTCCAGTAACAGAGTGGAAATAGAACGTGTGTTTGGTTTGAAGCAGCTCCTCCAGGGTCAGGGAGGGGGTTAAAACATGGGTGGGTGGATTTTTTTTTTTTTTTTTTTGTTAGAAACAAACAAACAAGCGAATGCTGTTTTATGCCAGTGTCACACCATGCAACACTGGGATTTAAACAAAAAATAATTTAGATAATTGGTCAATAAAAGGTTTAAAACAACACAGCAGCATGACCAAAACCAACATGTACATTTTTCAACTCCTTTTCCAGCCAACATGGTTTCTGCAGTAGAACAGCAGGCTGCAAATGTTCTGGTACCGATGATTCTGGTCCTGATGCTGCTGCTGCCTCTCTGCTGCTCAGCTGGTTATATAAGTACGGCCTGGTTTAGTGCTGTCAGTGTAATGTCAGCTTGTGCCTGTGCTGATGCCCTGGAGGGGGGGGGGGTGGCATGCTGACTGGCTGCCCCCCCCCCCCCCACACACACACACACACTCAGGAACACTCAGATGAAATCGTTACCTGATGTGAGTATGTATATGTGTATCTGTATTTTACATCCTGCATTTATTGTTTAAAGGTCTGTTTTGTTTCTTGGACTAAAAAATCGACCAACAAGGAATGATAATATCATTCCTTTATCATGTATGTTGCATCCTTCACATTATAACTTCATCTCAGGGTGTGAACGTGTGTGTGCATGACTGATTGTGTTGTAAAGCGCCTTGGGGGGTTTCTAGGACTCTAGAAGGCACCATTTCTCTCTGTTTTGGAGCTGAAGCCGTTCTCCATGTTGCTCTGAACATGCTGCATGGATCTGAGGGGTTAAGTGTCTCTCTCTCTTATCTTTACTTCCCTCCCTATCTGTTTCTCTTTGGATTCATGCCTCTCTCTCTCTCAGGAATAGTTTCTTGAAACTCAATCAGTTTAGGCATATCTCTTTCCAACGGCATGTTCGTTCTCTGATCTAATTTATGCTCCTCCCCCTCCCGTCTGTAGCTCTCCTGTCCTGAGCTCCTGCTGCCTTTTACACTTATCTGTTTTGGTCTGTCAAATCAAATCTTTTTGCACTTATTGATTCCTCCAAGAGTGAAGAAGCAGACGATTGCAGATCTCAGATGCTCTTTGGGTCACACCAATCATCCATCATGACTTTGTGAACGATCAAAGTCTTTAGTTGTTTCTAATGTGCATGAAGAAAGAATAACGACCAAAATCTAGCTCTGACGTAATGAAATCCCATCAGTTTGTTCTGTTATTCCTTTATCTGTTCAGATATCCAGCTTGGTGTGATGTAACAGAACCAGTGCAGAGTAGAACCATCTGCATCTATCTCGTCTAAAAACTTCACTTTAAACCTAGAGAATAATTCTCTCATCCTGGAATTTTGCTTTTCTATCAACAGCTAAGTCTCATCAGTGTTTTATGGCTTATAATAATACTCAGTGTCATTAATCATGTTGATGCAACTCACTAACCTCAAGAAACATCAAGAAATATAAACAACAATTAAACAGCTCTAATAGAGAGAGGGAATTAACTTAAAACAGGTGTATGTAAATACACCTAAATGAGATAAATTTAGCTAAACATATTATTTTGTAGCCTTAGCTAGTGTTTTCGTGTCAGCAAGTCAACTTTGTTGTGATTAGCTACTCACTGTGAACAGCCATCATATTCAATGATGCACAATAAGCTGCATGATATAAAATTGTGTTTTTCTAATCCTGCGTTTTTGACTAGAGTCTTAAAAAGTACAGAGATGTTCAACAGATGACTTACATTGCACTTTAAATGGTAAATGGTATAAGACCTGCACTGGTATAGCGCATTTCCAAAACCTGGGACACACTCGGTGTGTTTACGTGCACATCAGAAAACCAATCTATCTATCTATCTATCTATCTATCTATCTATCTATCTATCTATCTATCTATCTATCTATCTATCTATCTATCTATCTATCTATCTATCTATCTATCTATCTATCTATCTATCTATCCATCCATCCATCCATCCATCCATCCATCCATCCATCCATCCATCCATCCATCCATCCATCCATCCATCCATCCATCCATCCCTCCCAGCGGCCTAGTGGTATGACTGTCCACCCTGAGACTGGGAGTTCAGGGTTCAAATCCACGGTTGGGTCATAGCAAATACTTTAAAAATGGGACCCAGTGCCTCCCTGCTTGACATTCAGCATTAAGGGGTTGGATTGGGTTAGGGTTAAACCACCAAATAGTTCCCGAGCGCGACTGTGTCTGCAGGTCACTGCTCCCCACGAGGATGGGTCAATGTGGAGAACACATTTCACCACACATCAGTGTGTGTGACAACTGATGGGACTTTAATCCATCCATTCATTATCGCCCACTTATCTGGGGTCAGGTCACGGGGGCAGCAGCCTAAGCAGAGAGGCCCAGACTTCCCTCTCCCCAGCCACTTGGGCCAGCTCCTCTGGGTGTACCCTGGCCAGCCAGGGAACTCAGAACTCTAGGATTTGAAAATCCTGACAGATCTACATCACTCTGTCACTTAACATTCATGGACTCACCCATCTTGACTCACGACGGAATTTGATTTACACAGCGTTCATTCCTACTAGAGACCACTGCAAATGTATTAAAAATATGAGTAAAGTCCTGCTTTCAAAGGAAGAGCAATCTTCTTTACAAAGATGAATAAAACGTTTGGTTTATTTAATCATTGCAGGGATTTAATTGCTTAAATATCTTATTTAAAACAACACAAACTAACACCATTAACAGCCCAAGGAACAGCTTGAAAGGCTGTTCTATTTTGAAGCAAGGTTTTTGGTTTTTAGGCTGTTAGTTAATAAAATAAATAGAAGTGAAACATCCATCTGAAAGCCTTTAGTGTAGCTGCCTCTGAAAAGATCAGGTAGCTCTGGGGAGCTCAGGACACGACAGCTGATGGGATGTTAGGGGATTTCTCTCCACCGGTTTAAACTCTGATGCTGTAATGACGCGACCTTTGACCCCGAGCCTCTCATAGAGGAGGTACTGGCCGAGGTTCAAACAGAAACACAGAGCTAAACAGGGAACGGATGTCATCACATCACTAATGTTTTCTTTGCTGTAAAGGTCTGGTATTTAGGAGACAGTGAATCTAATTGCAAAAATTATAACCACGGGACTAAACTGCTCCTTTTAAGGTTGCCAGTTTAGCTCCTCAGACCCCCCCCCCTGCAACCACCTCCTCTAGATCTTCAGCCCTGACAACAGAAGCCTCTGGAGATGTCTGCCCTCGGGCCTCCTCCGAGCTACAGCTAAGCTCTGTTTGGAAAGCTCCTCACAGAATACCACTGTTCCACAAAAATAGTAAAAACCCTGAGTGTGTTGCATGGAAATGGCCCTGAAAGTGAAGAGCAGCAGCTGGTGGAATGCTGTGGTGACCTCTGATTCAGTGTAAATGTTTACAGGACGATTTAAGAAAGCAAAGATTTTTACGCCTGAACTCTGGAGGATTTCTCCGAGAAGCTTCAGATGATCCTTTCAGCTGCAGTTTTCACCTCTAGATCAAAGTAATGAAGAGAGATTATTCACCTANTCATCATCATCATCATCATCATCATCATCACCATCACCATCATCATCACCACCATCATCACCATCATCATCATCATCACCATCATCATCATCATCATCACCATCATCACCATCATCATCATCATCATCATCACAATCATCACCATCACCATCCTCCTCCTCCTCATCAAAATCACCATCATCATCACCATCATCATCATCATCATCATCATCACCATCATCATC